>CAMZMU010000106.1:31393323-31503545 GCA_947311845.1 Poa pratensis | reverse complement strand
CCGGCAGCAAATCTTCAAGTTGGAGCGGAATTTGGGCATGGTAGGCTTGCCTCTGTAAGCAGAAACATGCATGTTGTCAGCAAACATATTAAAAATACCAAGTCAGGGAAGCCAAAGTTTGCTAACCGTTTCAAGGGAACGTTCCCCACGGTCTCATCCTCTGCGTCGGCAGAGGTGGCCGCCTTCTTCTCTTCTCCAAATCCTTGGTGGAGGAGATCAGCTTGCGCTTCTTCGACTTGCTGCACCTGTATCATACCAGTCTGGGGCCAGCTCGTCCTCTCCCAAGGTTTGTAGCTGAAAGGAAGCAAGACAATAGTAATTCAGTACCTAGTGGGCAAGATGTTAGTGAAATAACAAAGTAGCTTTCACTTACCGCTGGAGCGGGTTGTTATGAGTGAACATGGCGACGCCTTCAGCCGCCTTCACCGACAGAGGCTTGATAAGCTCTCTAAGCCGGTACTCCAAGGCATCTTGATCAAGGGTGTTGTTGCCGGCGTCATCCGCCTTGTACTCGCACATCTTCAGTGGGCGATGGCGGAGAGGATAATCTTCCTCGACACCCAGCAAATGACGGTGTCAACTCCGTCAAGTCGTGGAGCCAACATCGTCTTCGTCAAGAACTCGATCCGCCTAAACGGCAACTCGAAGTTCTTTCGGCAAGCTGAGCGGCACTTTTGCTGTCCAGCAAGCCTTGTGGGTTGGCGGACCGTTGACGAAGGCTGGCATCCCTTGCGTGCTGCCGGGGTCGGATGTCCCTGCAGTAAAAGAAAGTGCTGGTCCAGTGCTTCACCGACTCGATGTATGGTATTTTTGGTACCAGTCGGGTTGGCGGCAGTTGAAGTAACACTACCGCAGGTTGCTAGGTGGCCGCCTGGTATGGTTTGCCGGCGGCACAGGAAGCAGTACTTAAACAGCTCTATGGACGCAGCTATGCCTAAGTACCCTTCGCACAAGCCTGGAAGCCGGCTAGCACTAGAATACTGTTGGGCGCTATGTTGTGTGGCTGCAGCCCATAAAAACTAAGCACCGCCAAGAAGAAGGCGGAAAGCGGCAGAGACATACCGCGAAGGCTATGCGAAGCCAACATGACACGCTGCCGTCTTGGGGGTCAGGCACCGCCTCGTCGCCTGGAACCCTCCAGGAGCATTCCGTCTTTGGCGGAATGTATCCGCCTTCCTCCATTTCCTTCAGATATGCTGACGTCATGACTGACGGCAGCCAGTACCTGGAACCCAGGTCTCCAGCCTCTTCCTCTTCCTCGACATCGTCATCCTCGTCGGCGGCAGATTCCGCCGCGGCCTCTGAGCTGGTAGCCGCGAGGGATGGGAGGGGAAAGGTTGGAGCGGCGGTCGCAGGCGTCGCCGGAGCTGGGGAAGAATGGAAACCCCGCCCGTGGCCACGGTGGCCGCGGGGGAGGTAATCGTTGCACCTGCGGGCGCCGCCGCCGCCGCCGGGATAGATCCAGATCCGGCGGGGTCGTCGAAGCCGCAGCCAGTACCGCCGTCGCCGCCGCATCTGCTGAGTGCTCGCCATTTGGGGGAGAGTGCGCCGCTTGTGCTCGCCGGAGTTGAGTTCGAGGTGGAGTTGAGCTCGGAAGGTGAGGAGGCCACGGTGGGTGTGCGAATGAGGAAGAAGTGCATCGATGTGCCCTTTGGGGGTATTTAACCCCACGCGCCAAGATCCGTGCCTAAAATTAGGGGGACGCGAGATTTCCGCCACGTGCCCACGATTTGCACGTCGTGGCAACGGCGTCTGCGCCTTGCTCCGATTTCTGTGCGTGGTGGAGAAACCATCATGACGCATGCCCAAGTCCAAACTGTCGTGGACTGCATGGCGTCATCCGTCAACATTTGACGAGCCTAGTCAGTTGACAAGACTGGTGCCAGGAAGATTCCTGACAATGGTCAAGCCGTCTTTCCCATGATGGCGGCAAGTTGTCCGACTACTTTAGGCGGACCGCCGCTTACTTTCAACTATGGAATGCTTCAAGTCTTCAGACGCTTACAAGACAGGGGGACGTTGCCGACAAAGAGGACGGCGCCTGAAGAACTCGAACCCTCCCAGGGGCTAATGTTGGGGATATACCTACTACGGGTATCACCAGCATGGATCAATCCGGCTAGTCCAGGGTGGCCCGCAGTGGTGGTGAAGACTTTGCCTACCGGGCGCCCAGATAGCTGACGACCAAGGAAGGCGGATGCCGGCAAGGAGGAGGCCCAAGACTGAAGCCCATGAAGCCACCAAGACCAAGACGGAAGGCGGCATACTTGCCGGCTAGGTTAGGACTCCGTATACTTGCTGGATACGTATTCACCTTGTAACCCTAGGTCCAGCCGCCTATATAAGCTGGACCTCGGGACGCCTTTAGGGCAATCGAATCAATCTACAACCAACTCATTGTAACCTGTTCACGGCGATATTGCCTTATAGTGAGTTATAGCAGCAGTAGGGCACCGCCACCGCCGTGGTGCCTGAAGCTGGGTAAACCGCCGTGTACAATCCCGACCTTGACGACGTCCACCTTCTTGCCCTACGTTCACCCTCGGTTAGCAGGACCCCGTCTCCTATCCAAGATGCCGATACGACGACAGTCCTTAAATTTTAATTCAAAAACTATGTGTTTTGGGGGAAGTAGTATAGGTGGGTTACCCGACATAGCGATGTAAACTGACATTTTTAAGGTACACATGTTACGAATTAATGCATCAATTGGGAACCGCATGTCGATTGCATGCTGAGAGAAGCATGAGTCAACCTTTCTCGACTCAATGGGGAAACGAAGAGAGCGGGAAAAGGCATTGATATATTAGTTCCGAATTCTAGGTATAATAGAGATCTTTTTGACTGGAGACTTACAATTTATCAAACCATCAAGTAATGGATTAGTAAGGTGATTTATAATAAATCTTTTAAATTATGAAACATGTTTGTTTACCAGAGCAATTATGGTCCTTTTAAGGGGTTGTTTCAATGGATTAAAAATATGCCAGGGTGATGGTTTCACCTGCAGATGTGCACGGACAAATGGGATTATAAAGATAATATTAAACATTGTTAGATAAAAAAATACTTATGTTAACAGAGATATATAAGGTCATTGTGTACTGGGACACCATAGCCTAGTTACGCAGAACTATGGATACCTCGGTTATTATAAACATATCAAAGCACTAGGTTATATGACGTCATTGTGGTTTCTCAAAGAATTGCTTCAAGTTATTGTGTTTCTCTTTCTCTCACAAGTTTAAATGTATAGCTTTCTATTCTGCTCCGCTGATGACGAGGGGTAACTCATCAAATCCCATGGTTAGGACCTAGGGTTGAAATTATGGGGAGAGAACGTGGTAGTACTGGTAGTTTCGTCGGCTGACAAGCAGAGGCAAAGATTTACCCAGGTTCAGGCCCCTCGGGTGGAGTAAAGACCCTACGTCCGCTTGTCTGGTATTGATTGTGTGAGATTATGCGATTACAGTAGAGCTCCGGCGAGATGTCGATCTCGCTAGGGCTTTTGGTGTTCGAGTATGGCTTGTCCAAGATCGACGGCCCTCCCAGCCTTTATAAGAGGCTGGGTCTCGGGAGTCCGTAACCGACCCTGTTTACATGTAAGGAAAGTATAAACCGACTATGCCTATGTCTAATATTGGAGGGTACTCCATCTTGTTGGGCCTTTCGTCATGGGCTTCATGTTAGGCTCTTGATAGTTTGGGCCTTAGTCGACACGTGCACCAGGTATCCTCATGGTAGGGTACCCGAGATGTATATCCTTGTCAGTAGCCCCCGAGTACTTGTCTGACTCGAAGAATCGGGCATGGACTCATTCGAAAGTGCCGTCATATGCTTCGTATTTGTATGCTGTAATTGGAATTCTTGTATGAATAACACATGTTGGCTATGTCGAGTATTTCATCAACTTTGGTTTTTGCTTATGATAATCAAGGGATAATAGCTTAGTAGGCCCGGTACACTCGACGGATCGGGACCGGTTAACTACACATTCGGGTAAAACCTTACTAGCTTTCAATCAAACTCGAGTCACCGGACTCGAATCTGGAACAAACTGGTCAGACTCGACTAGGCCGCGGAGGTCTTACTGAATCGATCTGCAGTATAACTTTGAAATTTACCCAACGCGTCCGTCGGGATTTTTCATCATGTCTGCTGACACGGAAAGTTTTAAGGATTAACGTTGCTGGAACGGTCCTTAGCCCAGCTCGAAAGTTCGGCAGGTCTTACCTTTGCACTACGCATGCAGCATCCGAGGTCATTTGCGGCGGACGCAACTCGGGAAATTTTTCGAGTATTAAATTTTGCATATGAACCGTGTCGAGTCTTTTGTCGACTGATACACTGTCATTATTCTATCGGGTGCGCGACAGCGCTCCCGATGGGAGTAGCCCCCGAGATTGTGCTTTATTGCTTTGCAATGGAGGATAATCTCAAATCCTTTTATCCCATATATGCTTTAGTCGAAGAAAATTTTTGATACGCTCCCGATGGGAGTAATATGCCTTAGTCGAAGGAACGGTCGAGTCACCAAATTTGCCTTAATATTGCTCTTTCACACCCGAACCAAGCAAGGCAGTCGGATTGATCAATCTGCGTCGGGCGGACTCGAATGCTTTTCTGAGTAGGGCGTGCAATGACGTCAGGGATGAGTTTGTGGCGACTGCGCTGTCTGACACGCTGGCGTGCGCTATGATGTGATAGATGCAACGTGACACGTCTATGGGCCCACGTGCAGCCGTTTGGACTGGATTTGACCGTTCAGGCACGATTTCTCCAGGACTATGATGACGGTTCCTAGATTCCCGTGCGTAGTGGGCGGAGTGGCCGGCGACGGTTGCTCTCCACGGCTGCCACGTGTATGGCTGGATTTGCAACCTTGCCCACAACCTCGCATCAACGGTGCGGATTCTTTTGCGTTGAGGTTAAAAGGGTGCGGCGGAGTAAATAATATTTTTACTTGCCATTTGCTCTCCGCCGCCGCTGCTTCTTCTTCCTCCTAGCGCATCGCCATAGCCCAACAGCCAAGCTTTTGCACCCACCATCGCGATGACAAAGCCCACGACCGGAAGGGCAGGAGCGCCGCTGGAGCCGCTGCCAGCGGTTTGAAGAGGGACAAAGGCTCGTGGACCAAGACCACCTGCAGCAAGAGGATGCTCACCGGCCTGCGGAACGACGGGCTGATTCCTGCGGACACCTCGCAGGTTTGCATCCCCGGCGCCGAGGTAATCCCGCGCCCAGGCCCCAATGAGCGGGTCTGTTTTGTGGATTTTGTGAACAGGGGATTCTCCTTCCCTGTTCATAACTTTCTTCGTGCACTGATGCACGTTTCTAGAGTGCAATTGCACGATTTTACTCCCAATGGGCTTTTGCACATTGTGTGTTTCTTCGTTCTTTGCGAGTGCTTCTTGGGCGTTGCGCCCCACTTCGGGCTGTTTCGCCGCATCTTCAACGTCAAGCGCCAGCACAGTGCCAAGGGACCTGGTGGTTTTGGAGTACAGACTCGACCTGACGTCGAGTACTTCAAGATCAACTTTCTTGAGTCTGTGCAAGGATGGTGCCAAAAGTGGTTCTACATCAAGGATGTGACCATAGGCACCCAAGCGTTCGGGTTGCCTCCCTTTGACGCAGACGCCCTGGTGAAGAAGAGGCCATCCTGGATCGCCCAGCCGACCGGAGTCGAAGCCGAAGAGGCTGACATTCTGATGGTCTGATGGAGAAGGTGCTAAAGCTTCAGACCACAGTTGGTCGGGAGGTTACGGGCATCCATTTGCTAGCCATTATTGCCAAGAGGCGAGTGCAGCCCCTCCGAGCCCGAGCGCATGCTATGTGGGCATACAGTGGGGTTTCTGATCCAACTAGCTCACGCGCAGTAGAACTTTCTGATGCGGAAGCAGAGAAGTTGGTAAGAAGTCTTACCAAACTGACTGATGAAGAGCCTTGCGAGATGAACTCGCATGTGGCTCCTTATGAAACCAGCAACCCTCTACCAGAGGTAACAGTCGATACTATATGTAAGTTGATATGTTATGCATGTGCGATGTTGATTCCTTTGCTGTTTCTGTGTGCAGGGACACAGAATGTATGAGTCGATGCCTCCTCTGCCAGAGAGCGGCCCAGTGCCAGACAATGAGCCACTCGAGCGGGCTCTGATGATGAAGTGACCTCACTCGCCACCACACATACGCCAGACGCCGATGAAGGCGATGCTGAGGTGCAGGCCAAGCAGAAGCGGTCACGCGAGGAGGAGGACACTGCTGACTCAGAGGAGAAGGAGGGGAACGAGACGGAGTCGACGATGGCGCCACTCGATATCCTCCGATTCGCTGCTTCCCCCTCGACCCCGAAGAATCACGCCCTAGCATGGGTGTGCTTGCACCTGGTCGAATGGTCGACCTTACTGAAGAGTAAGTAGTATGAGCATCTGCTTTTTGATGGTTTATGAATGTTGCCAAGTTTTTACTTAGCATGTGTGACACAGCGTGTCCTCGAATGAGGATTTGCCACCGCCACCTCAGATGGAGAAGAGCAGTGCGGCGTCGACTGCTCGGAGTTTGCCACCTGAACAGCCGCCAACCGCTGCGACTCCGGCTGCCGCGGACGCGGCCACACCATCTGAGCCTGAGGTTGCGGCTGACAAAGAGGAGGCAGCAGCGACAGGCGTTCCTGCGTCGACTTCCTCCTTCTTGAATCATGTAAGCTTGTTCTTTTGCACCATAGTTGAATCATTAGCGGTTTTAAAGCTGTTCATAGACCCGATAAATCTATTCTGAACTTTCGCGTGTTGTGATGTAGTCATTTGTACAAGAGCTACTGAAGGCAGGCTCCAAGTATGTACATATGGAGACGGAAGTCACCACCTTGCAGCAGCAACTCGAGGATGCGAAGAGTAAGTATCCTGTAATGAGACTCGAGTGTTTTTGATGTGACTATCTTTTGCAGCATGTTGAGGAAATGCTTATGTGTTTCGCAGAGTCAGCGACTGCCGCTGCAGAAGAGATGGGCAAGGCTACCCGTCGAGTTGCTGATCTGGAGAAGAGGCTGAAAGCAGCCGAAGTTAGGGAAGACCAGGCAATTGGTCGACTTTCTGCTGCCAGCACCACTTTGACAGGTATGCAATTTGCCATTGCATTAGATATTTGAAGTTGTTGTACTATGTTCTGAACATGGTATTTACATGCTATGCTAGGTGTGATGGACGGCCCTACTGCCCTGGCAAGCAAAACATTGGCGCTTCACTTGATGAAAGTGTAGCTGTCGCAGAGGTTGCCAACAGTAGGGCAGGGGAGATGCTGACAAAGGCGGCGAGTGCTTTGGGTGCCCTTCACAGCAGCTTCTTCCCAGATGATGAGCTTCCATCTACGTTTGCAGAACTGGTGGAGCTGTTCAAGCCCGAAGGAACTGCCGTCGCCGATTTCTGTCGCGAGCAAATGGTAAGTGGTGCTCAGACTACTTTTCTCATGTTGCTCGCGCACGGAGTCGAGGCGGATTTTGACAAGGTCACGACGAAGTTCCCGAGGGGGCCTGGCGGCAAAACCGTCGGGTTAGGCACTTGGATGGAGGCTGCCCAAAAGTATGCTCAACAGCTTGTATCAACTGTTGAAGATAGGGCAGCCAAGGTTCAGGCGAAGAAGGCTTCCTCCAAGAAGTCGATGACTAGCGAGTGATTCCTTCGTCGCCTAGTTTTAGGGACTTTTATGATTTTGCTTTTGCTGTAAAAAACTTCAGACTTCGTATTTGTGCTTCATGAAATATGAACTCCAGTTATCGGGAGGCACAGCCCCCGAGCCTTTTGCTTGATCTCTTCTGTTTCTCTTATGTTTGAGTTATTCTGGATGTAGACCCGAGCCTCTAGAACATCGACTGGTCCAGGTGCGAGCGGCTCCACTCAGTCACGTAGCGTGAATGATCAGAAAATCATCGACTTCCTTCAGCTCAAACTTTCCGAGGTGACAAGCGAGCTGAAGAAGACACAAGACGCATATGCGGAGTTGCAGTCGAGGCCATCTCCAACTACGGAGCGGGAGGCCTTTTTGCTTGAAGAGTTGGAGAAAGTAAACTTACAGCTGAATGTAAGCCTTTTGGAAATTGAATTGTGGACTCGACACACAGGTCGACTGGGATAATAATTTTTCTTTTTTTTGCCATAGGTGTTTGTTTTGACCAGTCGAAGGAGGAGGGCGGCTACAGGACCGACTCGACGGTCAAGCGAGTAGCGCGGAGTACGCTGCCCACCCCTTTTGGTCGGACAGGGCGAGGAGTGCCATTTTGGTAAAGCTTCTGGATCGCGCGTGGCGAACTGCCATTCGACTGGAGAGCTGCAGGTTAGCTTTGTTTCGAGTCCACGAGGCTTTGTTTCCTTTGAATGAGCAACCACAAGCCTTGCTGCATTGCTGAAGAAATTTCGAAAGGGCAAGGCGATCAAGAAATTTGTACGGGAGCAACTGATTAGCGGGCTAACGTTGCTCTTGCCTTTGTGCGGTCGCACTTCCACCTTGATTTGAAAAAGATTGCGATGGGCCTGCACCCGTACCAGGTGGTGGTCCTGTTCAAATGGAGGAGCACTACCAAGAGACACGGGTGGACGCATGGTCCTAATCCATCATGTGCTAAAGGAGGAGGAGAAGTGGACCCAGCCAAAGGATGAACCTGTAGATTAAGGTTTTATGTATAGGGGTCAGCCCCCGAGTGTAATTTTGCCACTTGTGTATATTTTGTTTTATGTGTATGTGCGCAGCCCCGAGTGCGTCGAGTGGGGTTTATGAAAAAACAGAGTATGGAACATAAATTGCACAGCCCCGAGTGCTCGAGTGAGGCTGTGAATTTTTGCGATGTTTGAAGCTGCAACTCATGATTTGAGCAACTTTTCATTTATGTATGATTTTTATGACCCAGCCCCCGAGTATTCGAGTGTGGCTGGAGTATTATGTTTGAAGGAGCGAAAGCTCATGCTTCGAGACAGCGTAGCCCCGAGTATTCGGGTGAGGCTTAAGTGTGTTCGAATAAGTTATGCGAGTAGTAAGCAGGGCGAAATATGAGGAATCATTGATTATATTCCATTTTTGAATGTTAAGCTGCAGGCCGCCTCATTAAAAACCTTCCAGTCCCCGTAGGTACCCTGGTAAGGAAAAGAGCGCGTCTGAAACCTGTAGCCATCCGACATATGTGCCTATTACATTGTGCGACTGAGCAATCTAAGCATAGAAACGGCGCTGCTGCGCAACATTCCAAGGATTGTGCGAGAGTTCTCCTGTCTTCGCGTGCTTCAGTCTGTATGCTCCACCACCAATGACCTCGGTGATGATGAAGGGTCCTTTCCATGGAGAAGCAAGTTTGTGCACCTTCTTTTGCTTCAGTCGAAGTACCAGTCACCAACCTCAAAGGACTTGGTACGCAGTCGACAGCTGTGGTAGTGCGGAGATCTTGTTGATAAACAGCTGTGCGTGCTAGCGCCGTGTTGCGTGCTTCTTCGAGCAAGTCGACTGCGTCTTCGAGTGCTTCATCTGCATCTTCTTCGGTGTATGCCTCGACTCTTGGTGCATTGAATCTTACGTCTGATGGCAGGATTGCCTCTGCGCCGTAGACCATAAAGAATGGGGTGAATTGTGTTGAGGTGTTGGGTGTTATGCGTAGGCTCCATAGCACAGACGGGAGTTCTTCGACCCAAGCACCCGCGGCCCTTTTGAGTGGCATCAGGAGGCGTTTCTTGATTCTGCTCGTCACGAGTCCATTGGCTTTTTCGACTTGTCCATTGGACTGCGGGTGTGCCACGGATGCGTAGTTGAGCGTGATATCTTGCTCTTTGCAGAAGGTTCGGAATTCTTCAGCCGTGAAATTTGTACCGTTATCAGTGATGATGCTGCTTGGCACACCAAAGCGGTATATGATGGATTTTATGAAATTGACTGCTGTAGTGGCAGTCGAACTTGTGATAGGGACTGCTTCGATCCACTTGGTGAACTTGTCGACCGCCACCAGAAGGTGAGTATGCCCTCCATGGGTGGATTTTTTGAGTGGCCCGACCATATCGAGCCCCCACTGGGCGAAGGGTCAGGCCAATGGTATTGTCTTCAACACCGATGCGGGTGCGTGTGGCTTTGTGGCAAATTTTTGACAGCCGATGCACCTTTTGACTATGTCCTCCGCGTCTTTGAGTGTTGTGGGCCAGTAGAAGCCTGCGCGAAAGGCTTTGGCTACGAGTGATCGACTGCTGGCGTGATGCCCGCAGGTATCTGCATGAATATCACGAAGGATGGCCTGGCCATCTTCGAATGCTATGCAACGTTGGAACATACCTGATACGCTGCGCTTGTAAAGTTCGCCGTTGATGACGGTGTATGCTTTAGATCGTCGAGTGACGCGTCTTGATTCTGTTATGTCTTCAGGTACGTCGCCGCGGAGTATGTATGCGAGGAAAGGTTGAGTCCAAGTTGGCTCGATGAGGAGTACCTCGACTGGCGGATCCTCTGTGCTAGGTGTTTTGCTCTTGGCTGGTGCGGCTGATGTAGGAGATGTTCGCTTTTTCTTGATAGACCTGTGCTCGATGCGCTCGAGGAAGACACCAGGTGAAACTGGTGCTTTGGTCGCGCCAATGTTGGCTAGCTTATCTGCTTCTTCATTGCTCTCACGCCCTATGTGCCGCAACTCGCAGCCTTCGAAGCTGCCCTCCATTAAGTTGTACAAGTCACGGTAGGCGATCATGTTATCTGCGATTGCATCGCAGGCCTTCATTGTTTGCTGCACCAGAAGATTCGAGTCGCCATAGATCATCATTCGAGTGCACCCGAGGGCTTCGGCCATCCTCATGCCATGGATCAGGGCCTCGTACTCTGCCTCGTTATTAGATGGTAACTCGAATTCCATCTGCAGGATATAGCGAAGCTTGTCGCCTTTTGGTGATATGAGGATGACACCTTCGCCTGCGCCTTCGTTCTTCTTTGAGTCGTCGAAGTACATAGTCCATGAGTTGGACACATCTGGTGCTCCTGGTAATTGAGCTTCGATCCACTCGGTATGGAAGTCAGGTAAGACTTGTGCTTTGATGGCTTTCGGGTAATCATACTTGATATCTCGTGGTGCTAGCTCGATGAGCCATTTTGCGACTCGCTGATAACCCCAAGAGCAGGGGATCACTGTAGCACCTCTCAATGTGGAAGTAAGGTATCGATCCGCAGGAGCAAGAAGGAAAAGTTATCTATTCCCTACAACTAAAGTGTCACAAGTTTTAGTTGATTATGTACTAAACAAGTTTAAAGAACAAGGTGGTTGATTTAATGGATGAAGTTTAACGTAACAAAACAAGAATGTAAAAGTGTCCCAATCCTCTTCAATGCAAGAGGACAAGACAAAGGTTTTCTCTTATAGGAACAATGGACATGGGTTCATGGGTTCACTTAATCCTCTCTCTCTCATCTATGGTGATTATCATGTTATGGATAAAGTACACACAATTGTCATGTTTTAATGATAGCTTTTATGACGGCTATATGTCCTAAAACACATAGTTGAAAGAAGTACTCATTTGTGTTGCTATGTCACCCTCGTAAGGCTAGCGTGGTTGCTGTCACTCCCACATCATACTCTTCCTTTTTACCTCCAGATAAAGGATGTTGGGCTGTATTTCACATGTCACTCAATACATATGCCGTGTCACGTCGGCCATCCCGTACCTACATACATCATACTTCATAATGGACAATATTCTAAACACTAGTGCAATGATTCATAATTCGTGTGCATGACCACATCTCTCTATCTATCCACACTTGGTGGTGTCAATCACCTCATGACAAGGATAAACAAGGCATTATGCATAAATCAAACCATCACATGCATCATAGAATATCTCCAAAGTATGACAAATCATAAAAGTTCCAACACAACAGTAAATGCATAACAAATCATCTCATACCACAATATCCACCATAGGAATTACATAGATGACCGTAATCATGTTCAGCAGCTCATACGGTACTAATTAGTGAAGCTCAAAGAGAGGAGAGATACATAAGTTACCACCACAAACCCAAGTCCAGGGGGTGGACTACTCCCCTTCATCATGGAGACGGTGGAGAAGTCGTTGGAGAAGATGGAGACCACCCCGGCAGCGCCCCGCCGGAGTTTTCCCCCTCCAATCTGCAGCTCCAGGTCTCTGTTTCGTGGTTTCTGTGTTTCGGCGGCGCTCCTTCCAGAGAACGTCGGGGGGCTATTTTTATAGGCGTTTTTAGGTCAAGACTATGTCGGTGGAGCAAAGATCGACGGCCACGGAGCTCCGAGGGGGAAAAGAGGTGGGCCCACGCGGCCAGGTACAGTAGGCCGCGTGGGACCCTCTAATTTCCAGCCTGTTGGGCTTCTGGTCTTCAATTTAAGCCCATTGCGTTCGTCTCGAAAATTCTGAACCGTGCTCTTTGGCCTTGCCCTTTTTGGAGTCCCGAAGCTCCCGGAAAGTCTGAAACACTAAAAAAGACGTTTTCTGGAAAACAGGGTTAATTCCAAATAAATGGGAAAACTATGAAATATTCCCAAAATCATTATAAAACATTGATATAACCCTTATATGATGCAAATATGATTGGAATAGAAGTAAAATAATGCAAAGTTCATGTATGCATTTTACATGCATCAACATCCCCAAGCTTAACCCATGCTCGTCCCGAGTATGAAGGTGATAAAACTAACATGGACTTTGCATTTTAATACTATCAATGGATATCAAAGGTGATTACTATTGCTACATAGAGTCAAATGATTCATTCTTCAAAGGAATAACAATATGCAAGATAAATTATGAAGTGATATCAAATACTCAATGTAAAGATGTTCAATGATAAATTCACAAAGTGTAACATAGAAGAAAGTACTATGGACCAAATGTATGCATAATGAAAAGTAAAAACATCCTATGGTGGTCATAGAGTACTTCTTATGAAAACTGAATATAAAAGGTGGACACTTTGGATAGATAAATAAGTAGAGGTAAAGCATGAATAAGTTTCATCTAACTTCCAAACACTTCTACTTAAGTTAATGCTTGCAATGTGGTAGTCATTGGTGTGGAGCTCTCATTACCCCTATCATAGCATCTTGAATGAT
This sequence comes from Poa pratensis, assembly GCA_947311845.1. Lineage (NCBI taxonomy): Eukaryota > Viridiplantae > Streptophyta > Magnoliopsida > Poales > Poaceae > Poa > Poa pratensis. Next base: position 31,490,450 of record CAMZMU010000106.1, on the reverse strand, counting down.
TAATGTTTAAAGTGAAAGCAAATATGAGTGGTGTGCTTGACAATGTATTGGTTGAATGTCTCATGTCCCTTGAATACAAGTACCTACACCATGTGTTACTCACTTTGGTCCACAAAGTAAATTCAAATAAAGGTCATTGCAAGTAATAATAGTATCATCAAGAGCTGCACTAGGGTACCTCTTGTCCCATGACATGAACAAGCCCATGTCAAAACAACAAGACAAACAGACAATGAACAATCTCAGCACTCTTTTATTTACTATGGGTATAGCTTTTTATTATGAGGTGCATCACTGAATGAACATTATGGTTATGCTGTAAATTTCCACCATGAATGATGCATGGCTTAGATTAGCGGCCCAGGCATTTCTCTAACCATTTATACAACTCTTTGAACTTACTAAGTATCCACATTCATTTCACCCATGATAGGCATCCATAAACAAAAGTACATGACATCAACTAAATATAAATAAGTGCAATGTTGAAAGCTTGCCATGTGACAGCACATATGGGCTAACTCTCAACCAAAACTATTGTCAAGCCCACAACTTCATAATTTTAATCACAATGGTTCATGCTTATTAAATGCAATAAAAGTAAATTGTGCATCAAGTTCGTGAGAGCTTTTAACCAATTTTTCCCATGACAATCAATAACATAAGCATTTAAATTCAGAAATGTAGATAACACAATATAACATGATAAACATACTTGGAATAGCATAAAGCTAATAGGTAGATATGGTGGACTCACTGGAAAAACTTTGGTTGAAGGTGTTGGGAAACAAGCTTTTTACTTGTTGTAATTTTTGGGCTAGCAATAGGGAGAAAGTTGACCATCTAAATGCATGCATAAGTGTCCATAGAACTAATCAATCCATGTTAAACCAAGTAAAGTTAAAATTCAACATCTAAACATGGTAAAAGATAGCTCTTGACAACACACTTGCAAATTAACATTCATTCAAAGCACATGAATTATGCAACTATATGTATCTTTTAAAATCAACTCAAACATCCCTATCCCAATATATTTAATAGCATCCAACATAATTCAACCCAAACTTCCAGTAGCTCTCTCATATATAAATGATAGTGGTGGTCTTATTTAACAAACCGAAATAACAAAAGCAAAAACAGACGCTCCAAGTTTATACGATAAAGTGCTTTGATCGAAAAACAGAAGTTAGACGTGTGCAAACCGAGAGTGTGTTGGTCTAGTGGGGTTGTCTTGACATCCCCAAGCTTATGGTCTTCACCATCCTTGGATAGCTCTTGGTGCATCTCCTCTAATCCCTGTGAAAAAACTTCAAAACACCGTTTCTCCCATTTCTTTTTCTGTGGGGCACATTAGTAGTGATAAACAAATAGATTCCTTGCTGCATATAATCCTTAGACAAAAATTCATATGAATGTCCAGAAAGTGTATAATGTTGTATGCCTACTCATAAACTCAATTGGATCAAAAAGATTCATGTTAAAAGTTCTAAGCATGCATCAAACAAAATGGGACAGAATCTGTCCAGAATAGCAGCAGCAAAACGTATTTTTCTACCCTACTTAACTTTGTCGGAAAATTCCGAAAAAATTCATGCATACAGAGGATGAAAAGTTGCCAGTACAGTTTAAATATGAGCTCATTCGGAGTTACAGAATAAGAATTAAAAATCATACCGTGCACAGATTCGTGCAGGAATAATATCTCCGAATGCTATAAGCAACTTTTTCATACCAAAATGAGTAAAACTTGGCACTTTATTAAAAATTCCAGAATCTAAACTAAACACTAAGTCTCTTGTTACAGCAAGAGGACACAAAGAAAATCACAAATAAAAACAACCGGGTTGCCTCCCGTAAAGCGCTTTCTTTATAGCCATATAGCTAGGCTTGATAGTTTTAATGATGCTCACATAGAGAAAAATATGAAACACATTTAAGTCTAACCCACTTCCTATGCATTGGGATCTTGTAAGAAAATAAATCAATAAAGCACAAAGTGACTAGCATAGGAAGGCAAAGCAAGTGCAACTTCAAGATTTTCAACAAAGAGAGAGGAGACTTAATATTATTGTGGTATATGAAGTCATGTCTCCCTCTCTCATAAAAACTTTCAGTAGCATCATTGATAAAATCTACAATATAACCATCACATGAAACATTCTTACCATGATCCATATGCATAAAAGTATCAATATTTTCCACATAAGCAAAGTTCTTATTATTAATAGCAATGGAAGTAGGATCATTGTAAAGAACTCGAACATGATAGACAAGTTGTATATTAATTGGATGGTTTTGGGTGATCCTTCCATAACTATGACAAGTTTTATGAGGATGATTGTAATTATTAGCATCATCATTTTCAGAATTAGTACCAAAGAGATTTTCAATATCAAAAGTACTATGCTTTTCCCAATCATGATCACTACTATAAGTAACAGGCATAGGATCATCATCGAAATCAGACTCATCAGCAACAACTATAATAGGAGCAACATGCTTAGGGGAAGATATCGTTTCCTCTTTTTCATTAATAAGAGTAAAACAAACATTAGTCCTTTCATATTTTGGTAAAGTAGTTCCATCTTTTATAATATTTTGTATGTAAGTGTTGGCATGGCAATTATTAACACAATAGAGATAACATCCATGTAACACGCTATTCATATCAAAAGCACTCATATCTAACGAAGAAGTTTTTCTTGATAACTCTTCACACCCAAAAATAATGTAAGTTCATCATGTTGATTAGGAGTGATCATGTTATCACAAAAGTCTCCCGCAATATCCTTATTAGAACCTGAGCATTGAAATTCGAAATGACCCTCTTTATAGCAAAGTTCACAAATAAAAGGATAGCGGGCACACACTTTTTCAGCCAAATCACTTAGAGCTCTATACCATGTTGTAGTTTTTTCATTCCTATGATGAATACAATATTCCTCTTCGATTTTATTCTTTTCACAAGGTCTAAGTGCTCCACAAAAATTAACATGCTTATAAGAAATAGTATTTTCAGAAGTTTGAGCATGTTTATTGCAATCATTAGTAACAATTTCGGTTTCCAAGCAAGTGTCTTTAAAAGGTTCATGATACATGTCCCAATTCTCTTTAGGAATATTAATATGAGAAGCAAAGGTTTTACAGCAATCAACAATAATTTGAGAATCAAGACCAAATTTAGCACTAAGCCCATGAAAACTAGCAGTTTCAGCGAAAGACTTAATGCAATCATACTCAAAGTTTATACCTGATTCTTTACCTTTGTCGTTCTCCCAATCTTCAGTATTGCGTTGAATTGTTTCAAGAAGATCCCATTTAGCTTCAACCTTCTTACTTGTGAAAGAACCACCTGAAGAAGCATCTAGATAATCCTTGTAATGACCTGAAAGCCTTGCATAGAAATTAGTAACAATTATTTCCTTAGGAAGCTCATGGTTAGGACATTTGAGTATTAATGTTTTCAGTCTTCCCCAAGCTTGAGCAATGCTTTCTCTATCATGAGGATAAAAATTGAAAATGTAACTCCTAGCTAGATGCACTTCATGAAGAGGATAAAATTTAGAGTAAAAGAGAGATTCAAGCTGTTTCCAATTCGAAGGACGATCATCCAGCATCCTATACCACTTCTTTGCTTTGTCCTTAAGTGAAAATGGAAATAATTTCCTCATGACATCTTCTCTTGATAAACCTGTAACCTCAAACAACTCACAAAGTTCTGTAAGTTTCAACAAGTGATCATGTGGATGGACTGTTCCATCCCCTGCATAACGTTCATTCATAACCATTTCAACAATTTCCATAGGTATTTCAAAAGGAATACTTTCAGTAAGTGGATCACAAGTATCATTAGAATTATCACATATAGGAGACAAAGTATTATCAAAGCAAATTTTCTCCTCCAAAGCTGGGGAACTACAAGGATCATTTTTAGAAAAACTAGCTTCCCCAAGCTTAGACTTTTCCATAGCATTAGCAATAGTGTGCAAAGAATTTATAGTAATAACATTGCTACCATCATGCAAATGATTTTCCATAGATTTTTTAATTTTCTGCTCAAACTCATCATGTCCTAACTCAAGATAAATTTCATAAAGCTCTCTAATTTTTTTGTTGTTTTCCATTTTCTAATTTTTATGGGTTTTTGATAAAACTAATGAGAAACTCACAACCAAACAAGTTTAAAGGAACCTCCCCAAGCTTAGATGATTGCAAGATATAAAACAAGATAAAATAAATCTAAAGTCTAGTGCACACAAGAATAGAAACTTAAGCGCTACGCTCCCCGGCAACGGCGCCAGAAAAGTACTTGATAACCCCAAGAGCAGGGGATCACTGTAGCACCTCTCAATGTGGAAGTAAGGTATCGATCCGCAGGAGCAAGAAGGAAAAGTTATCTATTCCCTACAACTAAAGTGTCACAAGTTTTAGTTGATTATGCACTAAACAAGTTTAAAGAACAAGTGGTTGATTTAATGGATGGAAGTTTAATAACAAAACAAGAATGTAAAAGTGTCCCAATCCTCTTCAATGCAAGAGGACAAGACAAAGGTTTTCTCTTATAGGAACAATGGACATGGGTTCATGGGTTCACTTAATCCTCTCTCTCTCTCATCTATGGTGATTATCATGTTATGGATAAAGTACACACAATTGTCATGTTTTAATGGTAGCTTTTATGACGGCTATATGTCCTAAAACACATAGTTGAAAGAAGTACTCATTTGTGTTGCTATGTCACCCTCGTAAGGCTAGCGTGGTTGCTGTCACTCCCACATCATACTCTTCCTTTTTACCCCCAGATAAAGGATGTTGGGCTGTATTTCACATGTCACTCAATACATATGCCGTGTCACGTCGGCCATCCCGTACCTACATACATCATACTTCATAATGGACAATATTCTAAACACTAGTGCAATGATTCATAATTCGTGTGCATGACCACATCTCTCTCATCTATCCACACTTGGTGGTGTCAATCACCTCATGACAAGGATAAACAAGGCATTATGCATAAATCAAACCATCACATGCATCATAGAATATCTCCAAAGTATGACAAATCATAAAAGTTCCAACACAACAGTAAATGCATAACAAATCATCTCATACCACAATATCCACCATAGGAATTACATAGATGACCGTAATCATGTTCAGCAGCTCATACGGTACTAATTAGTGAAGCTCAAAGAGAGGAGAGATACATAAGTTACCACCACAAACCCAAGTCCAGGGGGTGGACTACTCCCCCTTCATCATGGAGACGGTGGAGAAGTCGTTGGAGAAGATGGAGACCACCCCGGCAGCGCCCCGCCGGAGTTTTCCCCCTCCAATCTGCAGCTCCAGGTCTCTGTTTCGTGGTTTCTGTGTTTCGGCGGCGCTCCTTCCAGAGAACGTCGGGGGGCTATTTTTATAGGCGTTTTTAGGTCAAGACTATGTCGGTGGAGCAAAGATCGACGGCCACGGATCTCCGAGGGGGAAAAGAGGTGGGCCCACGCGGCCAGGTACAGTAGGCCGCGTGGGACCCTCTAATTTCCAGCCTGTTGGGCTTCTGGTCTTAAATTTAAGCCCATTGCGTTCGTCTCGAAAATTCTGAACCGTGCTCTTTGGCCTTGCCCTTTTTGGAGTCCCGAAGCTCCCGGAAAGTCTGAAACACTAAAAAAGACGTTTTCTGGAAAACAGGGTTAATTCCAAATAAATGGGAAAACTATGAAATATTTCCAAAATCATTATAAAACATTGATATAACCCTTATATGATGCAAATATGATTGGAATAGAAGTAAAATAATGCAAAGTTCATGTATGCATTTTACATGCATCACTCGCCCAGTTGCGTTGGGGTTTGTGAGGATGTCCCCGATCCTGAGGTGCTGATTACAGTGATCGGGTGCTCTGCGAAGTAATGCGTCAGCTTCCTTGAGGACATGAACACGGCGTAGGCCAGCTTTTGATAGTGCGGGTACCGCTGCTTTGATATGGAGAGCACTTCACTCAAGTAATAGACTGGGCGTTGTATGCTTTGGGCGTGTCCCTCCTCCCTTCGCTCGACTACCAGTACGGTGCTTACCACCCTGTAAGTTGCGGAGACATACAGGTATAGTGGCTCCCGCTCCCTTGGTGCGACGAGGATTGGAGGGCCTGTGAGGACTCGCTTGAGGTCCGTGAAGGCTGCTTCGGCTTCTGGCGTCCACTCGAATTTGTCTGCTTTCCTCATCAGCCGATAGAACGGGAGTGTTTTTTCGCCCAGTTTGCTGATGAATCGACTGAGCGCTGCCACTCGACCCGCTAACTTTTGCACGTCAAGGAGCTTTGAAGGACTTTGCATCGTCAAGATGGCCTGTATTTTCTCCGGGTCCACGAGCCGAGACTAGGTACCCCAAGAGTTGCCCGGCTGGAACGCCGAACGTGCACTTCTTCGGGTTGAGCTTGATGTGGAAGCGTTTGAGGTTTGCGAACGTCTCTCGCAAGTCATCGAGTAGTGTGTTTTCCTCCCTTGTTGTGATGGGGATGTCATCTACGTAGACCTGGACTTTTCGCCCAATTTGCTTCTTGAGGCAGTCTTGCATCATGCGCTGGTAGGTTGCGCCTGCGTTCTTGAGCCCGAAGGGCATTGTTGTGTAGCAGTAGGCCCCGAGTGGGGTTATGAATGCCGTTTTTCTTCATCCTCTTCTTTCATCCTTATCTGGTGGTAACCCGAGTAAGCATCCAGGAAGGACAAGCGAGCGCACCCGGCGGTGGAGTCGACGATCTGGTCGATTCGAGGTAGTGGAAAGTGATCCTTTGGACAGCATTTATTGAGTGCTGTGAAATCTACGCACATCCGAAGGATATCTGTGTGCTTCTTCTCTACGAGTACGGGGTTGGCCACCCATTGTGATTTCTTGATTTCTCTGATGAAACCTGCTGCGAGTAGCCTGTCGACTTCGGCTTCGACTGCGGTTCTTTCGAGCCGGATATGCGGCGCATTGTTTGCTTAACTGGTTTAGCATCTGGAAATGAATTGGAGAGAGTGCTCGGCGAATTCCCTGGGAATACCTGGCATGTCGGCTGGACACCACGCAAATATATCCCAGTTCTCACGGAGGAATTCGACGAGCGCGCTTTCCTATGCGATAGGCAGACTCGACGAGACATTGACTGTCTTGGTCGGGTCAATCGGGTGCACCTGATGCGATCTTGTGTCGTTGGTGGCATTGAATGCTCTGTCGACTGCCACCTTCTTGTGCTCCGGCATAAGTGTTCGATCATTGGAGACCGCTAGATCGGCGAGTGTTGCTTCCATGCCAAACATCTCAGAGATTTTGCTAAACTCTCGGTCGCAAGAGTCAGACATTTGGAAGTTTCCCTTGACTGTGATTACTCCTTTTGGTCCAGGCATCTTTAACTGGAGGTATGAGTAGTGTGGCACCGCCATGAATCGAGCGAACGTCGGGCTTCCAAGTATGGCATGGTATTGTGACTTCCAGTCGACAACTTCGAACTCAATCGACTCTGTCCTGAAGTGGTTCTTGTCCCCGAGCGTTACGTCGAGTTGTATGGTGCCTTATGGGTTTATTGCTTTGCCTGGGACGATACCGTGAAAGGTATTTGAAGATCTTGGCAGGTTTTCGACTGACCTGTTCATTTTGCGGAGCGTATCTGCGAAGATGATGTTTATGCCGCTAACACCATCCATGAAGACCTTGGACATGGCGTAGCCTCCAATTTGCGCGTCGAGTACCAGAGCAGAGTGCCCTGGACGAACGACCGATGGTGGGTGGTCCTCCCTGCTGAAGCTTATTGCAGTTTCGGATCCCTTCAAGAATTCAGTTAACGGCAGGAGGTGACATGACCGCCATGTTTACTTGTCGAGTGCGAAGTTTTTGCTCCTGTTGGAAGGGCGACCTTTCTGTATCATGTACATCTGCCCTTGGGGCGAAGGGTACTGAGGTTCATCTACCCGAGGTACGGGATGTATGGCACCCGCGATATTTTCTCCTGCGGCAGGCTGTGGTGGTGGAGGTGGTGCCATCAGAACAGGCACATTGTTTGGCTGAGGCACAGGTGCAGGTGCGGGTGCATGTGCGGCTGTTGCCTTTCTGTGTTGTACGTATTCAGATGCTAGTTGGTCGAATTCTCTGCAGTTTCTCATCGAGTGATTGGAGCGCAATTTTCCGTCTTCCCCCTTGTACAAGTGGAATCTGCAATCAGCATCCATCTTTTTTTCAAATGATCGCTCGGTTTGTGCGCCGGAGCGCGACTTGCGCCAGTCTTTTCTCTTGTAGCTGTCGCTGCGTTAGCCGTGGTCTCGACTGTCCCGGCGATCATCTCGACTGTCCCGGCGATCTTCTGACCGTCGGTCGCTTCTGTCTTGGTCGTTGCGGGGTGTGGAGAACCCAGCCGCCATGAATTCGGGTCTGTCGTCGTCGTAGTGACGTTTTGACTGCCGCTTCGTGATTGTCACGGGGTGAGGACCCGCGTGTGGTGCGCGCCTGATGGCCCTTGAAGAGGTTGATCTACGACGCCAGAAAACACTTTGTTGATCTCTGGTGCGTAGTTACCTGCGTCAAAAGTAAATGGGTTAGGTTGAGACTCCAAGTGCAGAGTGTGTAGTAGTGGAAGACTTGTTTTCCCCACGAGGGGTGACTCGAGGGTTTAATATCGAACTCTCGGGGAATCAGTAGTGAAGATATATCTTCTTATCCTTCTTTTGGTTACCTACAAAACAAAGTTAAATGTTTTGGTCCTCAACCTCACCTGTGGTTGTCAAGCACAAGGTGTAAGAATGATATCAAGATAGTTATGCAATGCAAACAGGAAATAAATATGCAATGGTGGTGGATGCAATGGTAAATGATATTTTTGGGTTTTTTAATGATGTATGCAAGATGAAAAGTATTTTTGTATTTTCGGATTTAATGATGGCTGAAAATAGAAAAGTGGTATATGGTGTTGGAAAGGTGTTTCTTATGATTAAAAATGGACCGGGGTTCATGGTTTCACAAATGCACTCTCTCTTTATAAAGTGGCAGACAATGGAACACACACAGAGTTAACATATGAGATTGCAACACAAAGTTTGATAACAAGTTACTTAGATATATGGGCATCACGTCCTAACATAGAGACCTTTTGGTTATTAGTCTCTCTTATACTCCACCAAGATGCGAACCAAATCATAACACCTCAGTAATTAAGATGACTCAGAGTATAGCAATAAGTTTCATGACATGAAGTGAAAATAAGAACATGCTGGATCTAGTCACAGGAAGAAGCTTGGTCACCCTCAACCCTTGCAGCATGGTATTTTTGTTTATCCCTAGTGAGGTAACAAAGTAAGGTAAACACCCAAGTGGATCGCGATATTAAGTTGTCAGCTTACCGCACTCACCACTCCCCGTTACTCCAACTAATGCACACGTTCCCCCACACACGCTCTCATAAACATGCTTGATCATAACAAGTAGACAAGAACGGGGTACATAATATGCATCTATACTCATAACTGAAACAAACATTGCAATCTCAAACATATATTAACTCATAGAAAGATCCACCACATAGGTATTACAAATATGACCGTAATCATGTTCAGCAGCTCATACGGTACTAATTAGTGAAGCTCAAGAGAGGAGAGATACATAAGTTACTTCCACAAACCCATAGTCCAGAGGTGGACTACTCCCTCTTCATCATGGAGACGGTGGAGAAGTCGATGGAGAGGATGGAGACCACACCGGCAGCGCCCCGCCGGAGTTTTCCCCCTCCAATCTGCAGCTCCTGATCTCCGTTTCGGTGTTTCTGTGTTTGTGCGGCGCTCCTTCGCGAAACGCCAGGGGACCTTTTTTATAGGCGTTTTTAGGTCAAGACGGAGTCGGTGGACGAAAGATCGACGGCAGCGGAGCCACGAGGCCAAACGAGTGGGCCCCACGCGGCCACAGTACCTGGCCGCGTGGGCCACCCCTTTCGCCTTCTGGCCTCCGTTTGCTTGCTTCCTTCGCTCCGAGGTCTTCCTCCTTCCAAAATACTGACGCCTGTATTTTTCCATAATTTTTGGACGACGTTTGGGTCCCTGAAACATAAAAGGAAAGAAATAGGGTTTTCTGCCTGCGCAGGGTTAATTCCATAAAAATAGGAAACAATTGATTTATTTCCTAAAATCATTAAATAACAGTAATATAACCCTTATATGATGCAAATATGATTGGAATATGTGTGATATAGTGCAAAGTTCATGTATGCATTTTACATGCATCAACATCCCCAAGCTTAACCAATACTCGTCCTCGAGTATGAAGGTGATAAAACTAACATGGGCTTTGCAATATAGCACTAACAATGGATATCAAAGATGATTGCTACTGCTACATAGAGTCAAATGATTCATTCTTCAAAGGAGTAGCAATATGCAAAACAGTTTATGAAGTGATATCAAGTATTCAATGCAAGGATGTTCAATGATAGTTCACAAAGTGTAACATAGTAGCAAGTAATATGGACATTCTTACTTTTGCATACATGTGGTCCATAGAGTGATGATGAAAATCTGAATATGTTTGGTGGACACTTTGGAAAGATGAATAAGTGAGTAGAGGTAAAGCATGCATAAGTTTCATCTAACCTCCAAACTCTCCTACTTAAGTTAATGATTGCAATGTGGTAATACTTGGTGTCAAGCTCTCATTCCCCTATCATAGCATCTTGAATGATTATAGTTTAATGTGAGAGCAAATATGAGTAGTGTGCTTGACAAAGTAAAGGTTGGATGTCTCATGCCCCTTGAATACAAGTACCTACACCATGAGTTACTCAACTTGGGAAAAGCAAGTTCAAGTTATCTATCATTGTAAGTAATAATAGTATCATCAAGAGCGTCAACTGGGGTACCTCTTGTCCCAGGATATGGAACAAGCCCATATCAAAATGACAAGACAAACAAACAAGATGAAACCTCAACACCCTTTTTATTTACCATTGGAATAGCTTTTTATTGTAAGGTGTGTCATAGATAATTCACCATAGCATGTAAGTAAATTTCCACCATGAATAATGCATGGCTTAGATTAGCGGCCCAGGCGTCTCTCTAACCATTTATACAAACTCATTCAAACTAAATCTTTTCCCCCTTATTTCACCATGATAGGCATCCATAGACAAAAGCACATGATATCAACTAAATGGAGCATGTTGAAAGCTTTGCATGTGACAGCACATATGGGCTAACTCCCAACCTTGGACATTTATCAAGCCACTAGCATCATAATCTTAATCACAATGGGTCATGTTTTATTTATAGCAATGATAGTAAAAATGTGCATCAAGTTCATGAGAGCTATATAACCAACTTTTCCCATGGCAATCAATAACATAATCATTTTCATTCAGAGGTATAGATAACACAAATATCATGATGAACATACTCGGAATAGCATATAGCTAGTAGGTAGATATGGTGGACTCACTGGAATAACTTTGGTTGAAGGTGTTGGAAACAAGTTTTGACTTGTTGGAATGTTTGGGCTAGCAAAAGGGAGAAAGTTGACCATCTAGATGCATGCATGAGTGTCCATAGAACTAACTAATCCATGTTAAACCAAGTAAAATAACAATCAGCACCAAAACATGAATAAGTTATAGCTCTTCAAAAAGGATTTGCAAACTATTACTCATAAACAAGCTCATGAATCATGCAACTATATGTATCATTAAAAATCAACTCAAACATCCCTTTTCCCAATCTTATAAAAGCATCCAACATATTTCAACCCATATTTCCAGTAGCTCTCCCATATATAAATGATAGTGTGGTGGTCTCTCAAAACAAATCAAACCAAAACAAAACAAAAGACGCTCCAAGTTTATGCGATAAAGTGTTTCGATCGAAAAACAGAAGTTGGACGTGCGCAAACCGAGAGTGTGTAGGTCCAGCGGGGTTGTCTTCACATCCCCAAGCTTATGGTCTTCACCATCCTTGGATAACTCTTGGTGCATCTCCTCCAATCCCTGTGAAAAAACTTCAAAACACCGTTTCTCCCATTTCTTTTCTGTGGGGTGCATTAATAGTGATAAACAAATATGTTTCTTGCTGCATATAATCCTTGAACAAAAATTCATATGAGATGTCCAGAAAGTGTATAATGTTGTATGCCTACTCATAAACTCAATTGGATCAAAAAGATTCAACTTAAAAGCTCAAAGCATGCATCAAACAAAATGGGACAGAATCTGTCCAGAAAAACAGCAGCAGCAAAACGTATTTTTCTACCCTACCAAACTTTCTCGAAAAATTCCGAAAAATTCATGCATACAGAGGATGAAAAGTTGCAACTACAGTTCAAATATGAGCTCATTCGGAGTTACAGAATAAGAATTAAAAATCATACCGTGCACTGATTCGTGCAGGAATAAAATCTCCGAACGCTATAAGCAACTTTTTCAAACCAAAAAGGGTAAAACTTGGCACTTTATTGAAAATTCCAGAACCTAAACTAGACACAAAGTCTCTTGTTACAGCAAGAGGACACAAAGAAAATCACACAAAAAATAACCGGGTTGCCTCCCGCAAAGCGCTTTCTTTATAGCCATATAGCTAGGCTTCTTACTTGTTGTTTATTGTGGACGAAGCTCATGAGGGAGCTTGAACTTTGGTGGTTCCCTCTTCCTTGGGAAGTGTTCCATGCACTTCTTGTGTGGGAACTGAAACTTCACATTCCCTTCCTTTGAATCAATGATGGCACCTGTGGTACGAAGAAAAGGTCTTCCAAGAATAATAGGACTAGAGGTTTTATTCCCCATATCCATGATTAGAAAATCCACAGGCACAAAAGTCATATGTAACTCCACCATAACATCACTTACTTTTCCTAAAGCATGTTTAATAGAGTCATCAGCAAGTGCAAGTTCAATGGAGCATTTTTCAAGATTTTTCAATTCAAGCACTTCATATAGTTCTTTAGATAAAACAGAGACACTAGATCCTAGATCAAGTATAGCATGGTGTGTCTCTTTTCCAATAGTTACTAGTACCTTAGGAATCCACATATCCCCAAGCTTAGGTGGTATCATAGCCTCTTGGTTGTACCTAGCAATCTTTTCTTTCAAGACATGATTAGCAATATAAGAACCAAAGCCAGCTTGATTAGTGTTGATGGAAGGATCACTTGCAAGTTTTTGTAAGATAGATATTAATTCATGCAAGCTACAATTTTCTAAGTCAAGCAAAGGATCCTTGACTTCACTAAGCATTTTAACTTCCTCAACTTTCTTTTCTCTATTGTATAGGTTGAATATTTCATAACGGTCATCAAAGACATCTTCAGGTACTTGGGCTTTTTCTAAACTTTCTTTAATTCTTACTTCCAAAAGCAAGCCATCAAGTAAATAGTGAGTATCATTAGCAGCAGTATTCATGAAGGAATCCTCACATTCATTATCCAAAAAGACCCTAGAGGCTTCAGTCAAACCTCTATAAAACACATGCATGAGCATCCAATCTCTAAGACCATGTTCCATTCCAAAAGCTATGCCTCTAAACCTTTCCCATGTTTTCACTAGAGGTTCATCCTCTTCTTGTTTAAAGGTGATAAGTACTTGTCTTAGGTTACAAATCTTTTCAATGGAACAAAATCTTTCAACGAAAGCAGCTTTTAAATTAAACCAAGTGCTAAAATTTCCAGGTGGCCATCTTAATATCCAATCTAAGGCTTTTCCACCTAGGGAGTAAGGAAAAAGCTTAATTTTAACATTAGCATGGCTCAAGTTTAACATTTTGCACCTTTCATCAAACTTCTTAAGATGTGGTATAGGATCTTCTTTAGGTTTCCCATAAAAACGGTGTTCATAAATCACTTTCACGATATTAGGATCTACAACACATTTCTCAACAGGGATATTCATATCTTGGGGAAAGTTCTTAACACTAAATGGCCAAAAGGTTCGTTTCTCCATTTTAGCAAGTTTTTTTTGTATTTTTTATTTTTTATGCAAAACTGAAAATAAATATGCAAGCGGAATATGATATGCAATGACACTAACAAAACAAATAAATTGCTTTGTAAGTAAAGATGGATAAGATGGTGCTCACGTAGGTGCAACCTCCCCAAGCTTAGGTGTTAGCACAAGTTGGTGAAGTTGACTTCGTTGTGAGATGAATGCGATGATGCACACCCTTGGATAAATCTCTCAGCTATGATTCCCCGGCAACGGCGCCAGAAAACAGTCTTGATGGCCCTTGAAGAGGTTGATCTACGACGCCAGAAAACACTTTGTTGATCTCCGGTGCGTAGTTACCTGCGTCAAAAGTAAATGGGTTAGGTTGAGACTCCAAGTGCAGAGTGTGTAGTAGTGGAAGACTTGTTTTCCCCACGAGGGGTGACTCGAGGGTTTAATATCGAACTCTCGGGGAATCAGTAGTGAAGATATATCTTCTTATCCTTCTTTTGGTTACCTACAAAACAAAGTTAAATGTTTTGGTCCTCAACCTCACCTGTGGTTGTCAAGCACAAGGTGTAAGAATGATATCAAGATAGTTATGCAATGCAAACAGGAAATAAATATGCAATGGTGGTGGATGCAATGGTAAATGATATTTTTGGGTTTTTTAATGATGTATGCAAGATGAAAAGTATTTTTGTATTTTCGGATTTAATGATGGCTGAAAATAGAAAAGTGGTATATGGTGTTGGAAAGGTGTTTCTTATGATTAAAAATGGACCGGGGTTCATGGTTTCACAAATGCACTCTCTCTTTATAAAGTGGCAGACAATGGAACACACACAGAGTTAACATATGAGATTGCAACACAAAGTTTGATAACAAGTTACTTAGATATATGGGCATCACGTCCTAACATAGAGACCTTTTGATTATTAGTCTCTCTTATACTCCACCAAGATGCGAACCAAATCATAACACCTCAGTAATTAAGATGACTCAGAGTATAGCAATAAGTTTCATGACATGAAGTGAAAATAAGAACATGCTGGATCTAGTCACAGGAAGAAGCTTGGTCACCCTCAACCCTTGCAGCATGGTATTTTGTTTATCCCTAGTGAGGTAACAAAGTAAGGTAAACACCCAAGTGGATCGCGATATTAAGTTGTCAGCTTACCGCACTCACCACTCCCCGTTACTCCAACTAATGCACACGTTCCCCCACACACGCTCTCATAAACATGCTTGATCATAACAAGTAGACAAGAACGGGGTACATAATATGCATCTATACTCATAACTGAAACAAACATTGCAATCTCAAACATATATTAACTCATAGAAAGATCCACCACATAGGTATTACAAATATGACCGTAATCATGTTCAGCAGCTCATACGGTACTAATTAGTGAAGCTCAAGAGAGGAGAGATACATAAGTTACTTCCACAAACCCATAGTCCAGAGGTGGACTACTCCCTCTTCATCATGGAGACGGTGGAGAAGTCGATGGAGAGGATGGAGACCACACCGGCAGCGCCCCGCCGGAGTTTTCCCCCTCCAATCTGCAGCTCCTGATCTCCGTTTCGGTGTTTCTGTGTTTGTGCGGCGCTCCCTTCGCGAAACGCCAGGGGACCTTTTTTATAGGCGTTTTTAGGTCAAGACGGAGTCGGTGGACGAAAGATCGACGGCAGCGGAGCCACGAGGGCCAAACGAGTGGGCCCCACGCGGCCACAGTACCTGGCCGCGTGGGCCACCCCTTTCGCCTTCTGGCCTCCGTTTGCTTGCTTCCTTCGCTCCGAGGTCTTCCTCCTTCCAAAATACTGACGCCTGTATTTTTCCATAATTTTTGGACGACGTTTGGGTCCCTGAAACATAAAAGGAAAGAAATAGGGTTTTCTGCCTGCGCAGGGTTAATTCCATAAAAATAGGAAACAATTGATTTATTTCCTAAAATCATTAAATAACAGTAATATAACCCTTATATGATGCAAATATGATTGGAATATGTGTGATATAGTGCAAAGTTCATGTATGCATTTTACATGCATCAGCGCCATGTCCTCTCCGTCTGCCCACTCAGTCGCGATCTTCAAGAGGTTAGCCACAGAGGTTGGCTTTTAGCGACCAAGTGCTTCTTTGAAGTCTCGCCTGGCGAGGCCCATGATGAAAGCATCCATGGCCATATCTTCTGATATTACTCCAACTGAGTTGCGTATCTCAGTCCATCGTCGGATGTATGACCTCAATGTTTCGTCTGATCGCTGAACACAAGCTCGCAGCTCTTCGAACATTTTTGGGCGCTCACATAGAGGCTAGAAGTTTTGATGAAGTCAGTGCGAAAGTGATCCCACGACTCGTATGTTGATGGAGGTAGAGCCTTGAGCCAGTCGCGGGCTATGCCTTCGAGCATGAGTCGTATGTATTGCATGGCTGTGATATTTGTGCCTCGCTGGCACGCGACAGCTAGCCTATAGTCTTCCAGCCATCCTGAAGGTTCCTGTCGACCCGTGTACTTGGGCTGTTCAGATGTGAGTTTGAACCCTTTGGGCATCCGTGTCTCGCGGACGCGTCGAGTGAAGCACAGAGCTCCGTGTGGCTCAGCCTCTCGATCAGAGTACGAGTCGCTACTGTAAGATCTGCGTGATCTGCTTCTGGACCTGCGCCGGCGTGAGCCACTTCTTTCCTCCGAGTGGTGGCGGCGACCACTGCGATTATGCTCTTCACGATACGTGTCAACTATGGCACGATCTCGACTCCCTCCTGGAGTTTTTGGGATTTGGCGTATGGCCTTCGCCGCTAAGGCGAGTGATTTGATCTGTTGGCGATGTAGTCTTGCATTGGGGTCATCAGCTGGAGGCTTGATTGCCTCTAGGTATGCTGCAGCGGTAAAGAGAGCACCCGCAGCTGTTTTGGGTACTGGCACTCCTTCCTCATCGTATGTCATGAAAGAGTTGCCTAGGTTGCAGGTGAGTGCTGCCCTCTCATCTGGCGCGAGGTGTGACAGCCTTGATCTGGGTCTTGTGTCTGCCCGCCCGGTGGAGCTCAGGGAGAGCTGTCTTCTTCCCGCACTCGACAAGCTAGCTTGCTTTTTACGTTCTTCGAGTGTTGCTCTGATCTGCTGCAGTCGAAGTGATTCCTGCCAGTTGAAGTACTGGAAGGTCATCTCCTCTCGTGTTGCGTCTGCTGGCATCATTGTGCACTCCTTGATGACGTTATCTGCTTTTGCTGCCATCTCAGCAGTGATTGTGAGATTTGTGACTCCATCCGGCATAGTGACTGTGCACGGAAATTCTGTAGGCCTGCGACTGGCCGCAGCATCAGATGATTCTGCGGCGAAGGCAACGTAGACTTGCTGGGGTATCACCCGAGGGTATGTGTATGTGTTTTCGAGTCCCGTCATGGACTCGACGTCGTCATCAAGGCTCATGTCGGAGTCGATATGCTCATCGAGTGGTCCGTCTGGACGGATCTCGCTATCGATGCCCTCATCGCATATGCTCATATCGGTGTCGGCGAAATTGTTATGGATCTCGAAGTCGAGATTGTTGTTGGTGCAGATCTCGGAGTCGACACGGTTGTCGATATGAGTTTCGGGCTCGTCGAAGTCGCTGAGGGAGATCCCGCAGTCGAAACTATCCTCGAGTGGGAGATCGAGCTCGGGATCTTTTGTGCGGTATGCTGATTCGGCCTCCTCACCTTGGAGTTCTTCAATGAGCGCGTTGATCTCTTGAGTCGACATGGTTGTTGCAGACGAGCAAGCTTGGAGGATCGACGATGGTATGGACGCAGTTGATGGATCCGCAGTCGAAGGGGCCGCAACCGATGGAGCCTCGGGTGCGGAAGTCGCAAGTTGGCGTGGATCTGTCAAGTCCTGCACACCAAGCTTGTTGATGAAAAAATTGAACGAGCCAACGGTTAAACCCAAACCTGACTCGAGATCGGCGAACGTCTCCTGAAATTCTGGCGAGTGTGGCTCGAAGTCCATCAGAGGATCTGATGTGCTTTTTGCAGGTGAAGCTGGCGTGCTGCCGTTTGTCGAGTGAGTCGACGAGTTGCCGTGTGCCGCCCGAGTCAGCGAGTTCTGGTTTGTCGATGCAGCCGATGAGTTGCCGTTTGTAGATCCGATCGGCGAGTCGCCATTTTCCGATGGAACCGAAGAAACCGTGAGTCCAGCACTATTCTTTCCCACAGACGGCGCCAATTGACGAGGGGTTAACTCATCAAATCCCATGGTTAGGACCTAGGGTTGAGATTATGGGGAGAGAACGTGGTAGTACTGGTAGTTTCGTCGGCTGACAAGCAGAGGAAAAGATTTACCCAGGTTCAGGCCCCTCGGGTGGAGGTAAAGACCCTACTTCCTGCTTGTCTGGTATTGATTGTGTGAGATTATGCGATTACAGTAGAGCTCCGGCGAGATGTCGATCTCGCTAGGGCTTTTGGTGGTTCGAGTATGGCTTGTCCAGGATCGACGGCCCTCCCAGCCTTTATAAGAGGCTGGGTCTCGGGAGTCCGTAACCGACCCTATTTACATGTAAGGAAAGTATAAACCGACTATGCCTATGTCTAATCTTGGAGGGTACTCCATCTTGTTGGGCCTTTCGTCATGGGCTTCATGTTAGGCTCTTGATAGTTGGGCCTTAATCGACACGTGCACCAGGTATCCTCATGGTAGGGTACCCGAGATGTATATCCTTGTCAGCTGATGTCTCTATCTTGATCATTTATGGGGTATTGCGTACCCGTCAAGTCCTAAAAGTGAGGCATCAACAAGAGAATATATATGTAACATATTGAATCAATTAGTACCATCCCATATATAAAAAATGCACCAGATGGGACGATAGGCCTCAAACCTTAGGCCGAGTGGACTACTCACACATCACGGTTAGCTATACAATAAAAACCATTGTATGAAATAATACTTCAATGTGAATGATTAATAGTCTTACAATGTGGTCAATCGCGAAGAAATCAATTTTACAATTATGGCTATGCATATGACTATGGATATGCTAAGGGAATGGATATGGTGGCAGAAGCACTTCGGGGAGGAATGGACCGAATGTTGGATAAGTGGCTCTTTTTCGACGGTTTTCCACTCTCCCTTATATAGAGGCAATGGACGGGGTTAGCTTTTTGGTGCTTTGCAGTTGACAATCCGACGGATGGCCTTTGGCGAAAGTTGTCCGGTTTGACCTGACGCAGCTCTTGACAATGGTATCGTCGCTGGTATGGTCACACGCAGCCGTACCGATGCGGTAAGTCTTCTAGAATTTCGGTGCCTCCCTGACTTGGACAGTTCCCCGTCACGTGATCATTCCCATATTTGATCATATTTCATCATTATTACCTCCATATATGTAAGGTAACAAGTCACAAAGATTTGCACATGAATGCAATAACTAGTGATTAGTAGCAGGTTTAGAGGACTATCTCATCAATTTCTTGTCAAATATCTGGTTTTAACAGGGATAAGACGAGTATAATTCCACATATCAAAATTCCCAAGGTTAAACCTTTATCATCTAGAGTAAGAAACAAAAATCATAAGAAACTAGGAGTTTAAACCCACCACTTATTTCACCAAAAAACTTATCATATTTAGAGTAGTGGCAAGATATAATACAAGTTTTGTTAACCAAAACAATTAAAACAAAACTTATATTAGCATGAACAATTAGATGGTAACAATTATTTCACATCTCGTAGGTAACAGTTATATGCCGAGAAAAACTTTGAAATGATATAAATATTAACATAATTAGAGTGCAAGAGCACGTTAAAATAAGAATAGCTTTAGATTAGCTCGCAAACGCCCATTTCATCAAGTCAATAATCTCTAGTGCTCCTTTTCTTTTCATTATCTCTCTAGGACTTCCAAGAATTTAGCGAGACAATGCCAAACGTGGTATAGGTCAATCCGTATTATGAAGGCTAGATTGGAATATTGCTACTTCCGGACAAGTTGTTAGGAACCCCAAATGGAACGGATGTTGTAGTTCAGCACCAAGTATTTTCCTCAGTTTAAAACCAAGGTTTCTCGACCGAGTAGGAACTATCAAGACGTCAACCAAGTCAACAATACGTGAACACAAAAACAAAACACATATTGTCCCCAATGCACTTATTTTTTGGCGTGGTAAGGTCTCACAATAATGTCAACATGCTTCAACGATCTCCAGTGTTTGCTAGACTTGCCGAAGGAAATGCTAGAGAGGGCAACTATGAAATTAATAGTCACCACCACTACAAGAGTTATTATCCAGTTGATGGTATCTATAATATGCGAGTGACATTTGTGAAGACTATCTCCAATTTACAAGGTAACGATAATTTTTTTCCTTGCACAACAACAAGAATGTGCGAGGAATGATGTGGAAAAGGCATTTGGAGTGCTCCAGCCTCGTTGGACAATTGTTCGGGATCCGACAAGAACTAGGGATACCTCGCAATTGTCGGATGTCATGGATGTTTGTATCATCACGCACAACATAATTGTAGCTGAGTAGCCTGATCAACCCGCAAATATTGACTTTGATTTGATGGGATCTCTTGTTGGTTCAGTTCATGTACTGGCCGAACTCGAAATTTTTCTCGAGATGCATAGGTAAGTTCGTGACAGGTATGTGCATCAACAACTATAAGTCAACCAATAGTCTATTCCCGCTTTATGAATTTGGAATATTTAGGATTCAAATTTCAACTATGTAATTTTAATAAATTGAGTTATTGTTGATTTGAGTTGCACTCCAATCTTTATGTTCGTTTTGTATTGATATTATTGAATAAGTAGTTGTTGAATTTCGGGTTTTGAATAACTAGTAATTAAATAACTTGAGAATTTGGTCAACCGGTAACTCACCCATGGAAACAAATGGAAATAATCCGCCTAGCATTTTGTCAATTAACAAATGGCATGTCCATGGTCCACTTGGTAGCTCACCCATAGAGCATCTCTAACAAATACCGGAAAAATGGTTAAACCCGTTTATTTGTAGTTTTGGTCGATAAATACGCACCGAACAGATCTAGTAAAACAGGATAAACCGAAAAATATTTTCCAGATCCCCGAATATTATCACCTACATACCATATAGAACCAGTTTTGGAGCCGATTTTTGGGTGAACGGGAAACGAGTCAACAATCCCATCGGCGACGGCGACTCCCGAGGTCGATTCCACGACGAGGAGACTCGATTCGAGCGTCAATCTTCAATCCCGGCGAGAAGACTCGGTTCTGACCGATTTCCTGTGAAATTGTGGCATGTTCGAGTACCCAATGGCTAAGCTTACCAACGGGAGCACCTCCACGGGAGGAGGCGGGTCGAGACGGTGGAGGCCAACACTAGGAGAGCCAGGCGAGGGCCCTAGACAGGATGGGGCGGCGATGGGAGCCGGAACGCTTCGTCCGGTGACGATCAGTCCGTAAATAAAAGGTGAACTCGTTAGGAAAGATGAAAGATGAAGGAAAAAAAATGTTTTACGGTACGAGTTTACAACATCTGTTCCGCACGGATTTTCACGATACCGTAAATCGATTTCAGGGAAACTAGAAATGTGTTTTCCGGTTTGTGTTTTGCTGTGGTATCTGCTAGAGATGAACACTGGTTTCCATATTACGGTGACAAAACGGCAATGATTTTTTTTCTTAAAGCTACATCTCATATATTCTTAGATATTTGAAGGTACGTGCGGATCCCTCCGATGTAACCACCATGCAATACCGTGAATCGACCGTCTTTGAAAAAAGAAAAAGGAAATCGACAATGTTTTTGTTCTTGCTTTTCTTTCTCTTTGACCCTACATCAGTCGATTCTCACGAGGATATATTCCATGTACTCGGCGGCACATCTATTTCTTGTCGGCACATGTGACGCAACGGGTAAAAACACATGCCGAATCCACGTGTAATGAAAAGAGAACGAAACATAAGCATCATCACAGTTTTTTTTTTTTCGAAATGCGTCAACTATACTGTATTTAGATGCGCATAACAAACGGCTCTCTTTCCACAAAGTAAAAAGAAACATAATTCGGACGGTAAAAAGAAAGAAAGAGGTGCGGTGTACCGGCCATGGCATCTTAATTGGTTGGTCACTAGTTGACGCTTACCTAACACCCTAAGACTACCCATAGTGGGAGTAACATAGGTAGTAACATAAGTGCCACGTAAGCATAAAAGATGATGTGGCATGCAATTAAAGAAGAGAGAGATGGTGGTGGTATCATAGGTAGATACCGTAACATAACGAATTTCGAGGCAAGATGAGTCTATAGGCTAATAAATATGATACCACACATATGTTACTACCCACTATAGAGCTAGTAACATAGACTAGTATCATATGCATGATACTAGTGTATGATACTCCCCACTATGAGTAGTCTAACAGCTTGCTTGACAAAGCTAAGACAAAGCATAAATGTCTTCTCGGTGTCGAGTCAATCCCTTGTTTAGTTCTCCTCACCGGCCCACAGACAAGAAATACTCATATCTGAGTATAACCCTATTATCATGCACCACATCACTAGGTAGAAAAAGTTTCCGGTGCACGTGTATATTCTATAAGAAAAGTTTAGTGCACGTCTCTTGAGAGCGGACAAATGGAATTCAGGCTCAGAATTAAAAACTCGCATTATAAAGTTTAAAAAAACCTGAGAAAATTCCCTACATATAGAGAATGTTGTATTGTACAAACATGTAAAATCACAACTCGGAATTTTTATTTTATTTACTGCACAAAATAATCTGACATTTGAAGTAGTGAACTTTGCAGAAAAAATCAATCCTCCAAAATCTGTCAGATTTAGTTATTTTTATGTAGTCCGGAATATGAGTTATTTTGAGTTGAGACCATTCATCTGTGTAAAATACATCATTGGCTGCAAATCCATCAGATTTTGTCATTTTTATGTAGTCCAGAATATGAGTTATTTGAGTTGAGACTATTCATGTTTATAAAATACATCGTTGCTCCATGCAATATTTTTTTTGGGAACTTTTAAACTTTAAAATACCGATTTCAATTTTTGAAAAATAACATGCTCCATGCAGCTCGGATTCGACGGCTAGTCCCCGGCGGCATATGGCGTGGTGCTGGTGGGGGTTGATGGCCGGCGGTGCAGCTGGGCATGGCTGTCGACGACAACACTGCTTGGATTAGATGTGGACACGTCAGGGTCCGTTCTGGGCTGGGCGTGCCCCTCCGTCGCACGTCCGGTGGCGGTTCATCGGCTACACTAGCCCAGTGATGTAATTGTGCTCTAGTCAGATGTAAATTTGGAGATGTGATGTTGCCGGTGAAAACTGTGTTTCGACCTCAGTCATGGTGAGCAATGGTTGCATATTCGCCCCGTTATCTTGGTGAAGGCATCGACGATGTATTCTTCGTCTCCTCGATCGGGAAGCTTCGGGGGGAGACCCTAAATCGGGATCTATTGGTTTGACGATGGTGGCGCTTTCATTGTCATTCTCCCTCCTCAGTGAATCGTTTATGCTGACTGGAGGGACCAGGAGGTGGGCGGCGTTTCATCTTCTGCGTCAACGACGACGGGTCTCGACGGCGTGGCACGGTGGGATCTTAGCCAGGGACGCATGGTGATGGACGCGTGCATGACATGTGTGTTCTCTCACATCGTGGTTACGTCGACGTCATGTTTGATAAGGCCATCACGTTAATCTCTACTGAAAATGGGTTGGTTGAAGAAGGAGGCGGCGGCGGGGCCTTGTGAGTGTGCGCATGCGGAGGGCGCTGAGGTTCTGCAGGTCCAGCATGCGCTCCCGGCCGACTCGCCTTTGTGTGGCTTGATGTGGCATCGGGAGCGTAGATGTGTGACGTGAGGGTATACAGTTTTGATCAGGTCCACCCTTTGTCAAGCTTTTGGAAGAGTCGCGGTAGATGTGGCTAGTAATGTGGATTCGATCGATATATTATTTGTAAGGCTTTGTAGATTTTTTATGATTATAAATAATAAAAATTGTTTGTATCGTTTACATTCAGAAATGAAATATATTTAGATAATATTAGTATGTAGATGCACTCTTTTTCATATGTATCTACTATGTCTTATAAAAAGTGAACGGAGGGAGTAGCTTATTTGTGGCTTCCGTGCTTGAGCATCTCTAAGTAACCATATCGATATCTATACTACTATTAAAAGAGCAAACTTGTGTTGATACATTAAATCTGAGCCCTTCAATATTTGGCCAACGAACCAGATCGCTCCAATGTTTGACAACTCAACACACCTCTTCGTTTTCGTAAATATTACAGAGATTGCCACCGCAAAAAATAAACGATTTGTTAATCTGAGGCGAGCTCCTCGACCCCGTCGCCGCGGACGCATCTTTTTTCATCCTCCACAAGGGTCTCATGGCCGGCGTCAGTCGCCGCCGGGAACACCTCCCTGGTCGCCGCCGGGAACACCTCCCTGCACCAACGCGAGCTCCCCCGCGCCTCGACCCGAACATCCACGCACGTGACCCTGAGCTCCATGGCGCGCCGCCACTAGCTCTCGACGGGCCGCCCCGAGCTCCCCTGTACGCCGCCGCCAGTTCCTGACGCGCGGTCTTTCCCGAGCGCCGCCGGCTTCTCTGATCCTCCTCACCGATGGCCCACGAGGCAAGCTCGGCCGACTCGGACTCCTGCCGCTCGACGTGGTTCGTGCCCGCCACGCGTCTTCTCCAGGGCCGACGGGTGAGGTGGAGCCTCCGCCGCTACCCAAATCACTCCACTAACGGTATCACTAATCCCCATCTTAAAACTGCCATCCCGCTTTGCCCTCTGTTTCTTTGTCTTCTCTGGCGACCAGACGACGGCTGCATCTCACGCGGATGATCACAGACGGCGAGGTCTTATTGCAGCGCTCAGGATTGTTCAGGTTAGCAGCCGCACCGATTTCTTCTTATTCTGTACGTTTTGTCGCGCTTTAGCAGTGGAGGGTTAGATTTGTATGTGGGTGACTCACTGGCTGGCTGGCTGCAAACCTGCAGCAAGATCCAACGCTGTCTCGGCCTTCAGGGGAAGCACGCTGATTTAGTCTTGTAGCGTCGATTGCTATGTGGTCGTCTAATTCAATTTGTTTTATGCAGAATCACATTGATCATGGTCGTGGGCAGTTCACGATGTGATATGTAATGATACAGTTCAGAAATATTCAGAGTGGGCAAGGGTATAAGTCCCCATTTTGTTGGTCTTTAACATACTGCATCGTAACTGCATTTACATATAAGCTTAATTATTGTGGTTCATTGTGCAATCTAGATTTCATGGATCATGTGTTCACTCTCCCCGTTCGGTTCCATGTGGGCGGTGAGTTTATCAACTACGGCAGAAAAAGTGAGCTATGCGGGAGGGGATGAGAAGATGTCCTACATTGAAAGGGCCAAAACAATTGTGGCGGAGTTAAGAAGACATTATCGTGATCACACAACAGTGAGTTCCACTATGAGGTTTTTCTGGCTCTATCCTGGAAGACAATTATCTCAGGGCTTCTCCATTTTTCCAATCAATGTCTACATTTGGTTTTACTCTATGAATATCTTATTTCATTTATTTTTTAGTTTGCTAACCGTTAGATCGAGGGACCGTCTACTAAGAACTAAGAAAAAATCGAATAAACTTTTGAGGCATAACAACGAAAATAAAGATTAAATATAACATTTGTAGTTTGCAAAGATGGTTCTTATCTATATGATATTTTACTAGAGTATCATATTGCAATTTTTAAAATGTCGTGCCGAAAGATATGGTGTGACATTCAGGATATGACATAATTTGTGCCGAGAAATTTCCTTGATGTCGGCTTTCGGTGTATCATGTGAGCGCGCTCCATGATGCTTACATAAGCACCGTTCTCTTTGCAATATAAAATTTAGAACCGATTCAAAAGTGTAAAAGATGATGATGCGATCTTGTCTACATGTAAATTGTTCTTTTAATCGTGAAGACGTGCGTTGCACGTACATTCCCACTAGTCAAAGAAAAATGTATAACCATATCGTGCAATGAAAAGTGTCTGCCTCGCATGTATACGCCGAAAATAACCTAGACTTTCGAATACGAACGTGCATTTTACATCTTTCCGTCCGTGCTTCCTGGACCATACATAAATCGTGCTGGCCGACACTACTAGCGCTACGACTCCAGTAGCATCTGTATCACTCCGTGTGCTACTACGATTGAGATCTGGGCCGGGCCCCGTCGGGATCTTGACCGGTCAAATGGCCGACCCGTGGGCCTGCCACGCGCGTAGTGCGATGCATGTCGGCCTCGGGAGCCGCGCGCGGGCGGCAGACAGCTTGGCGGAGAGCGACGTGACTCTGCCCACTCCACCTCACGTTGCCCTCTCGTAACTTGGGAAGCATTCAACTCATCTCTTCAACGCTCTCTCCCGTGGAATCCCCAGATTGGATTGGATTCCCACCACAAAAGAAAAAGGAAGATGCCTCCGCACCATTCGTCCCGCGAAATCACATGCTCGTTTGGATCCCTGAATGTTTGTGTGAAAACAAACAAAACATTTATATATTACCAGATGATTTTTGGCTGGCATAGTAATTGTGGGTACAAAACAGTATGCCTACTGTTTTTATCTCTCTCAGAGCATCTCCATCGACACCCCCAAAACACGTCAAAGTCACATTTGGATACAAAACAGTCGCAGCCCCACCCTTGAGCAGGCGCGCCATTTCCATCGCTACAGGCTGTTCGTCCCTTCTGACCTCCGCCTGCCCAAGGGGTGGTGGTTAACGTGTGGGCATCCTCGCCGTGCCGCCCATCTCAGCCACCTGCGAGGCGTTCAACCTCGTCGTCCTCACACGGCGGAACGAGATGACGGAACCGCACCGGCACCTCCCCGAGAACGCCGTCGACAACTGGGCTGCCTGGAACGACCGGTTCCGAAACAAGCGCGACGCCGACCTCGCAAGGTAGGGCGGCGCGCTAAGGCCATCGTAGTACAACGTCGCCGGCCGGCATTTCTGGTCACTGCCGCTGGAGGTGGTGCCCACCACCTCGCGGCCGCTTGTACCTACGCTAGACGAAGGAGAAGTCACTGCCGCTGGAGATGGTGCCCACGATCTACCATGTTATGTCGCCATGGTACGACGAGACACACGACGGCGACTGGCCTGGCTTGATCTGAGCTCTGGTAGTGTCGACTACGGAGATCGAGGAGGACTCGTCGGGCTTAATGAAGACCATCGAGTTCACGATGTAGCAAGCATCCTCCTCCGGTGGCTGGGGCAGCGCGAGATGTCGCCTCTACCTCCCGTGGTGCCTTCTCCTCCACCGTCGTCTACCTTGACGAAGACGACGACGATGACGGGAACGACAACATCGACTAGGACGCCCTCGGGAGGACGAAGAGGAGTAGGGATAGGTTTAGGCTGGCCTTGTGTTTAAATTTCATTCAAATTCTTGTCAAATATAACAAAATTTTAATAAAAAATAAAACCTTTTTATTAGCAATGTTTTTTTTGCAGGTGTGTGCAGCACCCATGATTGACCGGACAAGTATCCGGCAGTCCTGAAAAAACAGACACAATTTGGGAGGTGCCGGACAAATTTTCGGGGTGCCGGTGGAGATGATCTCAGTACCGCAATATTCTATTTTCCCACAAGGAACAAAAGAATCTCCTGAAAAATGTTACAAGAGTATTGCTATCCTATTTGCTGGTATAGATGAGTACTGTCTTGGCCAGGCGTGATATACTAGTATAGTTCAAGCAAATTCAAAAAATCTTGGTACAGCCAAAATAGTGCTCCCAAGAAAGATCTGCTTTAAAAGACGCCAAGATCCGCCCTAGCCACCCGAGCACTGACTGGTGGGGTCACTGGTGTGTGAAGGCATTGGCATCGTCGTCCCATCACGTCGTCAGTGCGCTCAGAGACCCAGACAAGCAGGCAGGCATGATTCCCTTGACGAAATTACTTCTCCAGCCTAGCACTGCACCGTCATCGACTGTAGATGCTCCGTCGTACCCGCTGCTTCCCGAAACCTCGACGACACGAGTTTACCCTTTTGACCTTGCAACAGTAACTTGTTCTAGTACTCTGGATCCGACCTCAACCAAAACCATCAGTGAGATTTATTTTCAGTACTTGTACTACTGATCGTGGGCAAAACCATCAGTGAGATTTATCTTCAGTACTACTACTAGTACTACTGATCGTGAGATCAGTAATCACTGGGGCCGAGCTTAAGTTCCATTTTTATCTGAACTCTTTAATTAGCAGAGACGCATGCTTACTACACTAGAAAAACTAGCTCTTCTTGACGTGGATCAGTTATCAGTTTGTCACTCGCACCGAGCATGAGCTCCTTTTTTAGTTTAACTCTTTTAACACATATATATGCATGCTTACCGGTAGAAAAAATAAGCTCTTCTTTCTCAAACTCACTACTTGAGTGACGAAAGTCACTTAGCTTTTTTAATAGGGCTTGCCAAAAAACCCCTCCGGAGCCCCGGGAAGAGGAAGAAGGAGATAGAGCAAAGGTCCCCTCTTTCTGTCCGCTCTTCCCGGAATGTAGAGATCCGAATGGGCTTATAGTTACGTGGAAGCGAGGGAGTAGCTTCTTTCGTAGACGTTGTTATCAGCTGGATGATGCAAGCCCCTTTGACATTCATCGCGTTCCATCGTTCTGACCGTGCCGTGCCCGTAATGCTGCTTATCTACTTGCAAGTGGCGGTAATATGTTAGTCACTAGTTAACCATATACGTACGTCACTCTCTCCCGCTAAGCTGGGTAGATTATCTTGGACGCCATTGTCAAAGTTGATCTCCTGCTCATCGAGTTGAAGCTTATCAACTTTGTTTAGCTGATTAGTTTAGTGAGGGTCGCTTGTACAGCCACGCACTAGTTGGAGAAGGAATCACCGCAGTGTGGACACGGCAGTGGTATAAAGCAAAATATATATATAGTATAATTTTGGGGCTGATAACCTTTTTGTTTTTGTTTTTGTTTTTGTTTTTGTTTTTGTTTTGAGACAACTGTTTTGAGAATCACTTTTGGGGCTGATAACCGTGTTCGGTCAAATGAACAAGTAAAGCCCATTTCGAGCCGAGGTACTGTCGACCAAAGAAGATAAACAGAAACGACCTATGGCCGGGCAAGGCCTGCATTCGCCGCGTTTCGGCCTGTGTCGTTAACAAATTGGAAGCCTGACTGCCTTACAGGCCCAATCATCCACGATGCGGGTAGCGTGCCCAAAACGAAAATTTTGCACCAGGCTTCGTTCGGGCCTCCTTGCGTAGCAAGATTGTCGCGCCATGTTTGGTGAATTTAGTTTCAAGTTTGGTATTCTCATATTTTTTTTGAAACGAAAGGTTTCAACTTTGGTAAAGTCGTAAATAGCTCACTTCCCTCACTTCTTGACTCTTTGCTCTGTTCATGGTTTTGCGGCATATTCTCCCTTGCCACGTTTTACCAGTTCATTTGTCCGAGAAACCAGCAAAAAAAGACCGAATCCTAAACAACAAGTGTAAATATTACCGCGGGATCAAACCTCATTTCATGTTTTTCTAAAAAAGTCGATATTATTTTCTCTATCATCCCTTCAAACTTGTTATATTCATTTCAAGTCGATCATTTAGAGACACTACACCTTAAAATTATGTGTATTGAGGTTACATATAACTCTATAGCATGTGACATATCATTTTGTATTTATGTTCATGCTCTATTTTTGTTTGTTTGTATGGAGCCTTCAAACTCTAACAGTCGCTTTGATGTGGGGTTCAAAATCATACTTTGAAATCACAAAATGCGTGAACCAATCTCGTACAATAGTAGCTTTCTCGCTTTTCATGCTGATTATAATTTGGCTTCTTTCTGACGGGTAGGAGACATACAATTTATTCGGTGTATCTAGTCGTTGTAAAGCATCTACGGTTATAAGATACAGCTGTTTACTTCAAATAGAGCAAAAGAGTGGGGAATGCCACACTATCTTGTAAAAAAAAATGGAGAATGGGGAATTCCATAAAAAATAGACTTGCTTTTAGAAGATCCACTCGCTTATTTAGTTTGTTTATATGCTCCATCTCCTATCTATCAATTGCATCGACGTCTGCAATATATGGTGGAAGATGGTGACAGACTAAACATGATTTTTCTTAAGCAACAAACTAGCCTACCCGAGAATTGAACTCATGCTTTTCTCGCTAATTCTTATCCGTCACAATCTGTCATCAATTAAAACAACTCAATCCTTATCTTTTGTCCACCACCACACATAATTATTGGTGTGTCACACTATTAGTAAGGATCTACTTATGGAAGATTTTTGGACCCATCAAGTGACATAGTTCAGAGATATCCCACATCTAACTCACTATCAACAGATTCTCAATACTACACTGTATAACATAAGCATATCATATAGTCTCACATAGTGTCGTATAGTTGCCTTGGCAGGACGCAATGGCTATGCGTGTCGTTAATTTTTACCCAGACAATCAATACATGATTTCTTAGCATCTATTTAAGTTTTTATCTTTTTCTTAGAAGTGTCACTGATGTCATAGTAGCACTGTATTACACCAGTATTTGTTTTTTAAACGGGGTATTACACCAGTATATCGAGTACGTACATCCCCCACATATATAAATGCAGAGATGCTAATACATCACGACATAAAATGTAGATGCTAATCCATTCATAATGAACTTAATCTTTTTTCCATTCCTCTTGGACAATCGCCCAGCAAGCCGAGCCCGATCAAATTGACCACCCACACAATCATCCCAAAACGCAAATCAAAAGCACGTCTTAACGGAAGATCTTTTTTAAGCTTTCCGTCACACGAAACTTTCTCGTCGCCACCTTTGTTGACTCCGTTCACCCAAAAGTAAATAAAATGGTTTTTTGGAGCGTGGAAACGGAAAGTTGTTGGCACTAGCATCCATTACCGAACACTTTTTTTTTAGACTAATCCATTACCGAACACGTGGACCTGAAATATCAACTACTCGAGGCAGACACATGCAGGTGGGCCGCGTAAAGCGACGCCCGTTCCACGTTCCCGGCCCGCCATTTCCTACTCAGGGTCACCAAATTTCCCAAACAACCCTTCGCTCGTACACCTGTCCGCATCAGATCCTTGTGTGAACCCCAGGGGCAGGGCCGTAATCTCTATCTCCGGTCAGTGTAGTGGAGGCGGAGCACGTAGTAGATCTGGTGCCGACCCGGCCGGGGTCCACCCACCACCTACGCTACGCGGAGCATCCCGACGCTGACGACCGGGACCCACTCGTCGCCGACGTGCTCACCGCGTGGCACGCGGCGGTGACACGTCATCCAAGATCGCGTCAGTGGGTGGACCCGTGCTGTGATTCCTTGGCGTGGCGCGACGCAGCAATAACTGGGGAGTAGCGCCGGTGTCGTCCACTCACTCCACACACACTCCCCTTTCCGCCATCCCACTCCCGCCGTTTCTCTCTCGCCGACGTCCCGCGGATCGTAGATGCAGCAGCGCTGGAGGCAGGGGCCGTGAGCGAGGTGCGCCGGTGCTGATCGGGATGGGAGGACGAGGAGGAGGCCGCTACTTCGTGGCTCTCGTGGCCGCGTTGGTGGTGGCGGTGGGGGTCGGCGCCGCGTCGGAGGGGGACTCGCTCGCGGGCATCGCCGGGGGCGCCACGGGGGCACCAGGTACGTCCACAAGCGCTTGCTTGCTTGCGCCGGGAGCGGCGATCTGTCTGTCTGTCTGTCCGTTTGATCAGTCGATGGGGCGACGGGGATCGTATCGAGAGTTCGATCCGTTTGGGCGCACAGTGATGGGATGGGACCTCCGATCCCGGTGGCCGTCACGGTCGCTCTTAGTTCGTTCGAGGCCTCACGCTGTCGGCGGCGATTAGGATCGTTTTGTCCCGACTAGAACATGCTCGGTTCTTTGGCTACAGAACTACACAAGTCCCGTCGGCGTCACTGCGTCCGTAGAAACAAACGTCGGCTTCAGGCGATCTCACCACGGCGATCAGGTCGATTCGCGTTTCCAGGATCGGAGAATCGAGCGAGAATTCATCACGCTCTATTTTAATTCTGAGTACGACCGGGTGCTTGACTGTTTCGAGTAATTTATTCGCTGCTGCTGCCGTCGGTACATCTTCCATGACAGTCGATGCTGATATTTTTATCCCCATTCGGTACGCCCTCAGGCCTCAGGGGGTGCTAATTTTAGCAACCCGTATTTTAATCCTGCTGCTATATATACTGCCTCGGTTAGAACCAGTCAACACTACCAGCTGTTAGCTGGTGTATATTTAGCAGTACTAGGATGGATACATGTCGGTGCTGTGATCTGCTGCTACGCTCTCGTTGACAACTTCCACTCGAAGCATCTCCTCCCTTCCTAGGAAGCACAACTGGTTCATGTGACAAGAATTTTGCATCCGCGTAGTCTAATTAATTATGCATAGGAACTAGAAAGGCTCACTTCGGTGCTTACCTTACTGCAGAAGCAAGTGGTCCTTTTGATTTGCCTTTTAGCCTTGTATTACAAGCAGGTGGACCTTTCATTATAGTTAGAGGTTACTAGTATATCGGCCATGCTGGTACAAAAAGATTGCAGTATTGTTGTGTCCTGGTACTTTAGACTTTGGTTGTAGTTGGCTAGTTGCAGTCTACTAGTATGTGACTATCAGACATGCTGGTACTAAGAAGCAGGTGGACCTTTGATTGTGGTTTCAGTTTACTAGTATTCCAGCCATGCTGGTACAAAAAGGTTGTACTAGTATTTTTGTGTCCTGGTACTTTAGACTTTGGTTGTAGTTGCCTAGTTGCATTTTACTAGTAGTATATGAGTATATCAGACATGCTGGTACTAAAATGTTGTCACTTTTGTGCAATCGTGTGTGGTACTTTAGAGGTGAAGAGCTTGGGACCGCTGGCGAAGGGGCTGCTGAACGGGATGCCGGATGCGGCTGCAGGGCCGGCGGCTATGGGCCCTGTTGCCAAGTACCCGCTTGTTCTGGCGGAGGACAGGACACGGCGGCCGGACGTTCTCCACCATCTCAGGATGTATGGAGGTGGTTGGAACATCACCAACAAGCACTACTGGGCGGTATGTGTCGTTGTTTCAACTCTAAACATATCTTTCTTTTTAGGGGGAAAAAACTTTAAACCTTTCATGGGCATAAAGCTTTAAATTGTTAAACATGTCATTATATGCTACAGTGTTTATGTGGGTTGTTGAATCAGGTTAGGTTGGATTAGTACAGTCTGTACGCCCACTAGAGATTCAACCTGCTGAGTATTGAATAAATACTTTCAGGAATCTAGATGGTCAGAGTAAAAATTAATCACCATGGTGATGGGAAAGCTCGATTCTTTCTTCCCATGTGAGGAACTGCTCTGTGGGCTAGACCAAATAGCATCCCTTTTTATGTTGGTCAGTTATATTTAGCTTTCACTTGATGGGAAAAGTGTGCCCATATGTACCAGAGTGTACACAGCTATAGGAAAGCTTTATGGAACCATGTTGAAGGGTAGAAGGCTTTGTTAGACAAACTAAGAGCAAACCTTGACTTCACAGTTATGGAGAACACATGGCCAGTGGCTTCCAAATGTGCCTAGGCTCATATAGTTAGCTGCGATCACGAGACCTTTTAGTGTGTCAATTTGCCCATCATATTTCAGGTCTTGTGTAATATGGTACTTCCGTACTGCTACTTTTTTTCCTGTTCTTTATTCAATGATATGTTAACTGAATCAAGTATGTTTCAGTCTGTATCATTCACAGGAGTTGCTGGATTTCTTCTTGCCGTGCTGTGGTTTATTTCATTCGGGATTGCTGCAGCTTCATTCTGCTTTTGTAAATCAAGAATGGGCAAAGGAAAGGTTTCTCATGCAGATGTAGCACGGCCTGTGTTGCTTGTGGTCGTTGTGCTTGCTTTAATGTAATACACTAAATCTCTTTACCGTTCATCTGTTATGTTATTTATTAGTTCAGGATATCTTTTTGTATAAGTCTAGTTGCTTTTCACACTTGAGCATTGCACATGGGTTAACTTGTCAAATCTTTACATTAGACAGTTCCTTGTATGTAATCTAGTGGAAGGTAAGAATAGTTGTTAGTAGAACTTAGAAGTATGGGTTCAGTACTGTGTCACGTGCTGTATGAATCTGGTAGATGAAACAATATAAATATTGCAACACAAACATGAATTACATTTCTTAATTTCACAATACAACTCTGGTGATAACTTTTCACATTATGTTATCTTGCAATTCCCAATTAGATAATGGGCTGATTTATGACGTGAAACATTTATAAGTATCAAACAGTACATGATTTTTTTCTTACTGTACACTTAAATATGATTTTGATTGTTCGATTTTGAGTTTTATTTTAAAATATGGATAGAGGAATTGAGGATGGTATGCCCATTCTTCATCAAATTTAATCTTTCAACCACTTGTTCTAATATCTTCCATGATTCTCTTGTCGCCAGAGCTGGATGCATTGTCCTTTCATATGGGCAGGGTGAATTCCACGAAGAAGCTACCAAGACTTTGGATTTTGTCGTCAACCAATCTGATTTCACTATCCAGACATTGAGGAATGTTACAGATTACTTATCGTTTGCAGTGACGATTAATGTGGCAGCACTCTATCTTCCATCAGATGTTCAGGATCAAATTAACAATTTGAAGGTGGACTTAAATAAAGCATCTGATACAATATCTCTGAAGACAACAGAAAACTACAAAAGAATCAGAAAAGTTCTCCATAATGTGTATGTTTCGATGCTTTCCTTGCTTGTCATTTTTACCTTCAGAATCGCATTGAGTAGTGTGGATGTGACTATGCTTATCGGTAGGCTTAACTCTTCCTAGAAAATAAACCATTACACTGGTGAGATGCGTAATTACATGGAAAATGCCTTGTGGCATTCTTAATTTTGTGTTAAGTATTTCTACTGATATGCCTCCAGTTGAGAAATGAAATTCCTATTTTTCTACAGGTCTGTTGCATTGATCTGCATAGCCGTGTTGATGCCTGTTCTTGCGTTCCTTGGATATGGTATGCACTCGACTGTCTTCAGTGGATATACTTGTGTTTTTTCTATGTTTGTTTTTTAACTACGGGTATGCCATCACTCACATTCCGAACTCGCTTGTTTCTCTCTTATGCAGTGCTGGAGCTATACGGACCAAGATATACAATTTACTCGTAAGCTTTCGATCTTGCTACGAACTATTATGTATTGAACTGAGCATGTTGTGCAGTAATTTTGACACCTTTGTACTTAAACTTTGCAGATTTGCTACCTTATGCTGGATCATAGTGGCAGCTCTCTTCATTCTTATAGGGATTCTTTTGATAGTAAGCAGGTATTGCTTTCCTTACAAACTTTTTTCTTATTCTGTTTAATTATGCTTAGGAGTGTAAGACTTCAGTGCCCACTATAGGCTTCTAACCAGCATGACCTTCTAGTTGAACCTCAGTTCCCTTTTGGGTTATGCAACGACAAAAAGATTGAAACATTTATATAGGACTCAAGTATGTGCAAGGAATTAGCTTGTCGACTGATGTATGCTCTGTTTATTAATGTTACTACGATCATGTGTGCATGGATTGCTTTCCCTGCCAAACTTGCTAGCAGCTCTGTTGTTATAAGGATGATGCGAATCCATTGCCTAGTATTAAATATTAATAACTGTATTATGATGTCTTCTTTTGTTACAGTGCTGCAAAGGACACATGCCAAGCAATGGACGAGTGGGCACAACATCCTCGAGCAGAAACCGCTCTCAGCAACATCCTTCCATGTGTGGATGAGAGCACGACCAACCGAACCTTGTACCAGAGCAAACTCGTTGTGGTGCAACTCGTGACCTTAGTCAATAGAGCTATATCTGTTCTCTCAAACCGAAAGCAATATCATCTGCATCCTGGGCAGTTGATGCCTTACCTGTGTTCTCCCTACGATAAAAACCTGAATGATCGACAGTGCTTTTCTAGGGAGGTGACATTCGACAATGCAACAACAGTAAGTATTGTCGTTATTCTTCTGTTACTTGCTTAAGATCTTCTCAACCTTTCCCAGTTTAATTCCTTGCACAATCTGTCATTCTTGTTCACTTCCATCTTATGTGGCTGCACTGCACTACTCAAATGTACTAAACTGTACAGATTCCTTACAGAAATACAATGTCTACCTTTCAGGCATGGCAGGACTACACATGTAACGCTCCCGACGCGGAGGCGTGCTCCGGCCCGATGACCGTGACCCCAGAGGTCTACGGCCAGCTAGTCTCGGCCGCGAACGCGAGCTACGCGCTGCACCACTACGCGCCCTTGATGCTAAACTTCCAGGACTGCAAGTTCGTCCGTGACACATTCAGCTCCATCGCCTCGCAGTACTGCCCGCCGCTCGAGCGCGACCTCAGGCTCGTCTCTGCAGGCCTGGCCCTCCTTGCCGCCGGGTTCGTCCTCGGCCTTCTACTTTTGCTCTTCGCGGACCGCCCCCGAAACCGGGAGGAGGTGTCCGAGCCGCCGCCACCATCGGGGTTCAGGGTCACGCCTGTAGACTGCTCCCCATGACGGACAAGGGATGCACAAGTTCCGTGGTTATCAAAACTGTCGAGACCAGTATAGTAAACTAGTTAGGAAAAGGAAGAAAGCCTGAGCACCGGGGCAGAAGCAGAAGTTCTAAGCCCATTTTGCAGAGAAGAGTTGGGTGCTTTGAGTGCTTCCTTCCATGGTATGTAATGTATATGCAGTGCCTCATGAGATATAGTTTGTACAAACGGTGGTCAGATCAGCTGGGGCCAAAGCCCCATTTATGCTAGCTAGTATATGAAGTTTTACCTTCCGGAAGTTCATCTCTTTGCACATTGCTGGTAAAACGGTGCAGTTACTCTTTGCAGTAATTTGGAACCACGTACAGCTACCAGATGATCTGATGTGACAGGCCACATCCACACACGGTGTATTCTTCATTTTAGTTTTAGATAACCATCGGACCCGGGGTTAGATGCACCTCGTTCTGTAAACATTTTTAAAAACTTTTCAAAATGTTAAAAAATTGCAACAAAATTTTAGACATACATCAGGACATTTACATTTTATGTTAGTGTAAAAAGTTTTGCGGAGAAAAGACATTTTATGTTAGTGTAAAAAGTTTCACGGGGAAAAGACATTTTTCCTGACCTGTGTAAAAAGACAAAAAATGTCTCATACAAAGGTAACCATCAGGCTTCTTCATTTTTTTGAGAAAAAAATCAGGCTTCTTCATGGTACATTAACTTTCCGCAAGGTAATGCAAAAACAACACAGGCCGCTTCGTTTGTCTTTGTTTTCTAACGTGGCCTAGACTTTCCATCCAGCCCAATTTAAAGCCCAAGTAGCAGCCCATGCAGCGTCGGTGTTGTAGTTTTTCTTTCTTGATGGTATCGTTTTCTGCAGGAGAAAAAAAGCGATCGATAAACAATAAAAGAAAGAATTGGAGATGGGAGGTATCGATCCCCCTGCCTCTATTATGCATTAATTAGCGCTCTACCATTTGAGCTACATCCCCATTTACATTAGCTTCATTAATTTGCGTAATTAATAATGAATCAAACACTAGTAAAATCAGCCTTATAGTCATCATGGCTCATGGCCGCAAACGTTAACTTCTACTTTGACGTCCCTTCTGTTTCTTGCGAAGCAAATCTCGTGCTTGAATTTGTTTTTTTTTTTTTTTGAAAGGATCTGATTCATATATCAGGAAGCCCAGTACAAATTACATACAGGTCCGAAAAGAAAAGAAAAATACAAAGAGGACCCCGAAACTTGCACAGAGCACCCCGAGCTGCCTGGAGAAACCACAATCAGACCCACCACCACCTCGCCCAAATTCCTAGACGCTGCCGGCGGCGCTGTACCGCCGTCCGTCGAGAAGAAGGCGCCACCACCTTGTAGAAGACCGCAGACGCCATCCGCCGCAAGCAGCGGAATCTAACCTCGCTGAAAGGGCACGGCCAAAGCGCCGTCTTCCCGCTGCCGCCGAACTTCCAGCCGCCACCGCAGCGCCAAGGACCACCACCACCAGCACCCACCTCCGCACGGTCGCTCCCCTCGCCACCACGGCCGGCCGGAGCAGGACCCACGAAGAAGACGACCACCTGCAACACCACGACCAACAAAACGGGAGCCCGACCACCTCCAGCTTCTCCCCTCGCCGCCACGGCCGGCCGGAGAAAAGGAGGCATATGGGCGCAGCACTCGAACAGAAGGACACGCTTGGATCTGACACATCCGAAGCAAAGTCGTCATCCCCGACCCCCTCGTCACCATGACCACGAGGAAGGGGATAGACAAGCTGCAGATTTGTCCTCCACAGCGCCAGATCGAGCTTATTAGGAGAGGTACCTGCAGAATCACTCGCTCCGTTGTCATCCACCATGGGACGCCGGGGGAGAGCATCACCATGCCGCAGCCACCGCTCGCGAGCAGCCATGGCAGGCACCAGGGAAACGGCATGTCGCCATACTCCACAAAGGAAACAAACAACCTAATACTACTAGTATATACAGGGCAGATCTGGCCACCTCTCCCATCCTCTCTACCAGCAGCAGAGCCGCCGGAAGAGGAGAAGGGGAGGGGCGCCGCTCTCGCACGGGAGACTCTCAACCGGGAGAAGGGGAGGAGAGAGAAAGAGAAGGGGAAAAAGAGAGCAGCCTAGTGGTTACAGCTCGTGCTTGAATTTGTTTTAGCACGGCTATATAATTCAGGACATGTGCTGATTTTGAGACGTGATTAAGAGTGCTACTAAGAGTAAAAGAATGTCGACGATTTCCAAACATGTCGCTTAGAGCATCTCTAAGAATAATGAGTTTGGGTAAGGGAGAGAGAAGGTATGGGTAAGCAGATTTTTGTTTTTGTTTTTCTAGCTTACCCATAATCTGGATGCGCAAAACTGGATTGCACTTCAGATCCATCTGTCAATGGGTTGTTTTTTTTTCTTTCCCCTATCTCTCTCTCCCTTCTTCCTCAACCTCGAACTCCCTCCCGATGCGTGCGGACGAGGCAGCTAGGTCGGACGGGCTAGGGGGCGGCAGCATGCTCATTGAGGCGGCAGCAAGGTCGGGGAAGGCTGCCCTCGCGTCAACGGGTCTCGGCGAGGCCGGGCGGAGACGAGCTCGACGGGGTCGCCTCGGGCGCCGGCGGGCTTCAGATTGGCGGAGCGTACCGACCGTCCGCAACTGAATCACAGTGACGGTCGCATCGGTGGGGCCCGGTGGTGGCAGAATGAGCTAGGAGGTGGCGGTCTCCAGCGGCGGAGTATTTTTGCCGGCACGTGGGCGTTGGTCCCCATCCGCTCTGTCTCGATTTTGGCCTAGCGGGGAGGCGCGAGACCAGGGAGACGGCCGGCGGAGGTCGTCGAGAAGTGGGACGGCCTTGTTGGGGCGCCGCGGCGGACGCTCGCCGGCGAGCGGAGACGGCGGGGTCGGCGAGGGTGGCGCTGGCCATGCGCGCGTGAAGCTTCCGCACGGACGGTTGGCCCTTCTTGCCATGCTTTTGGCTGACGTGGCACTTATGCCAATCCATTTGGATCATTGGCTTGGAATACCCATATTTGCCAATTCTTGGCTATAATTTGGGTAGTGACCCAATTTTTTTTGGGTTAGGACTGTTGGAGCAGTTTTTTTCTCCCAATACCACAAAAGGAGTATTTGGGTATTGAGAGGTAAGCTCTTGGCATGATTCTGCAACTAAGCACACGATTTTGATGCAAGCAGTCCGTAATGCCCAAAACAACAGAAACTAAAGGCCCAACGTGGCATAGACTTCCTAGCCTGCTTAGGGCCTAGCAACAGCTCAACTAAAGGCCCAAGTAGCAGCAGGTCGTGCAGCATCGGTGTTAGTTTTTTTTTAGCGGGTTAGATTTTCTTCGTTGCGGATCTCGGTTCTCTGCAGGAGAAAAAAGCGAGCGATAAACCCCCAAAAAATAAACAATTGGAGATGGGAGGTATCGATCCCCCTGCCTCTAATATGCATTATTTAGCGCTCTACCATTTGAGCTACATCCCCATTTACATTAGCTTCATTAATTTGCTCAATTAATGGTAATTACCGTGATTTTTTTAGGAATTAACCAAGCACTAAATTCCACCTTCCAACACGATTTAGATTAATAGTCATCATGAACTCACAGCTACAAATGTTAACTTGTACTTTGACGTCCTTTACTTTTTCTTCCCTGTTTAGTTTCTTGGATAAGTAAACCTCTTGTTTGTATTCGTTTTAACATGGCTATAGAATTCGTAATATGTGTTGATTTTGAGACATGATTAGTAAGAGCAAGTATAATAGTGGGCTTATAGCCCGCCTACGTGGCACTTTTGTCTATGTGGAGGAGAGAGAGAAGGAAAATTGATGGAGTGAGCTCTCATGCAAGAGGCAGTCTCTATACATGCTCTTAGTCAAAAACAATAAATGAAGAGAGATAAAGACACAAAGTGAGAGAAACACTAAATTAATAATCAACCTTATAGCCAACTCTATTGTACGAGCTAACTATAAGACTAACTTTTGATGACATGGCAGTTTCATATAGCCGGCTGTTGGCTCTACTATAGAACTTGCTCTAATGCTACTAAGTGTAGGATAATGTTGATAATTTCTTGAAATTAAAAATTAGTCGCCGCATTTAGTGTGTTAATTACGTACGACAAGACCGTGCACAATGAGAAACATAAAATGAGATGTATTGTAAGACTCATGGCATCATCATTTTCTTGTCCCTCCGTCCCAAAAGAACGCTTTATTTTGCATGGTTTTTTTGCACGGTTTTAACCACTCATATATGACAAAGAATGTATAAATGATTTCGTTGTATTTGTATTACAATTTTTCCATTTCAGATATATTTATAATAATTTCATGGACATAGTCATAATTGTAAGTTATTGAGCGGCGAAAATCAACTTATATTTTGGGATTGACAGCGTTGTGAGGGCATTGGGGGATGGCGGCGGGACGTCGACGACATTGCCCACTTTTCTTTTTTCTCTTCCGTCCCACCGGTGCCGACGCCGCCAACCACCGCGCCACGGGAGTACTTGCGTCGCCTCCCTACTGCTCGATTTGGGCGGGAGGCAAAGAAATGAGAGATAGAGGCCTCAAGGGGTTCCTGCATAATTTCATACAGGTGGCTGTGCTAACTGGACCGCACTGCTTACGTGGCGACGATCAACACAAGGTCAAACCTGCTCCGACGAGCTTAGGACCGCATTGACACGCTTGAAATAACATGAGGACCGGGATGTGTGTTTATAAAGAAGTAGGACTAACTTGGCACCCCCGAGAATACTTATAGGACCATTGGTGTATTTTACTCAATATTTTGCAACAAAGACTTAAGCCTTTCTCGTGCATACGAACATTTTAGTTGGGACCATGGATATATGGGATAAAAACAGCAAATGGAGAAGTTCTTGAGGAAACATCTTCAAAAGAGAGATGGGGCAAAAGAACAAACTCTTAGACTTTACTTCAGCTTCGAGTGAAACCATCTTTTACCATTTTCACACCACCTCGGTGCCCGAAAGCACCTGCACGAAAATTGATGGCCACCACACCAAAGTTTTGACAGCCTTACGTTGCAAGATTACATTTTCTTTTTCTCTCATCCAGTTTAAAACTCACAAGTGGTTGTCGCATCATTAGTTGCATGCACTGGATAGCATGCCCTAAGAAAAGAACATTCGACCACTGTCGTAATTCATCTACAATTTGTAGAAACAAATCGAAACGTATATGGACTTGAGGGAAGATGATTTTCCCGCCTTTAGCGTCATGCAGTAGCATCAGGAGTTGGCACCAACTTTGTCGAGGAAAACAATGCATATATAGACCCATGCATATGGTAGATGAATCATGATAACCCTTGGTGTTTTCGTATGGATATATCTGGGTTAGCTTGTACATACCGTATGTTCCCCATTACTAAAGATCGGACGTGGATATAGTACTTGATTTCACGTGCCACACTGCACCCTTCACCACTGTGATCATCATTTCTACATTTCATACACCCTTGTAGTAAAATATTGTATTTTTTACAAGACCTCGTTTAGGCTATGTTTGTTTCTAGAGTTTTTTTAGGGATTGGTGGGGATTATCCCGGTCAAACCCCCAAATCCCCACATATACCAAAACATCGTTTGTTTCTAGAGTATTGGACAGGTTTTATCCCCACCTTTCCCCCACAAATCCCCAAACTCTAGTTCATTTTTCTCAATCCCTAGGGGATTCAATACACTACCCCTACCTAGTGGATTATCCCCACCAATCCCCTAGCGGATTGGGTGAAGTTTGGGGTTTCACCCAATACACTAGAGGATTATCCCCACCAATCCCTAAAAAAACTCTAGAAACAAACATAGCCTTAGGGCGGGAGCGCCCGCATTGCATTAAGAAGAAGAAAAAGTTGATCCAATTAATAAAAGAAACCGGACCCAAAAATCAAACAAGACATGGTTAATTAAGAAAAACCAGCGAAAACCAAACACCTACGACTAGCAATCAAGCCATGGTCCGAGCCAGATACAAGGGTCTCTAGGCCCAAAACCATCGGAAACACCACATACTCAACCAATAAAGACTTCGCCACCTCAAGAGCACCCCTGCTACAAGATGAGTACTTGCGCCTAAACATATGGAAAAAGCGACTAAACATTAACCTATACCAACTCACGAACTGCCTAGATCGCCATCTCCTCGGTGCCTTTCTTTGAGATCGAGTCCTTTGGCAACTCCCCGAAAGCCTCCGCTAACCTATATTCAGTGTGATTGCCAGTCGGGATGCTGCAATATTTGTTCTTCTTATCCAAGCGTCAATCGTCTGCACAAGAATCGTTGCATCCGGCAAGGACAACAGCGCACTGCAATTGAAACTGCTCAAGTACTCATCCAGCAAGGTATACAAAGACGGGCCAGGCGACACGCCATTACCACCAAACGGTGTTGG
Source organism: Poa pratensis (assembly GCA_947311845.1). Classification (NCBI taxonomy): domain Eukaryota; kingdom Viridiplantae; phylum Streptophyta; class Magnoliopsida; order Poales; family Poaceae; genus Poa; species Poa pratensis. The sequence continues at coordinate 31,447,556 of CAMZMU010000106.1, read as the reverse complement.
ATTCAGAAACCTTTGAGCTGCGAGGGTCACCTGACGTTGCCACCTCCGGAGAGGAAACCAAGGGGGCACCTCCCCAACCACGCTAACAGGCAAAAACACCTCGTTTAAATCCAAATCATCACATGATGCCACGATATCATCAACCTTTGTTTGCTCCTCCACGCCATATCACCATTTCAGGCATAACAAAATACAAAGCCAGAGAATCATACGAAGACTATGCCACCACACCAAACAGCTCAGACGAGCAAACCGGACACACTGGTATCTTTATCACCGGCCATGACAAGAGGCGCAGATTCATCAAGCTCGCACGGCGCTGAGGAATTGTCGAGCTCAAATCTTGCACCGACGATATCCATCAGCTATAACAGGCTTGTGACCTGATCAGTCCAACCCTGCACATCGGCGACCAAGTCGCGAAGGGGCAGTAATACCTCCTCTAAATGAGAGGCAAACATGGCCTGCAACTCAGTGCTCAGTGCCTCCGCCTGAGGTGCAAGGGTCATCCTATCCGGCATTCACAGCATAGAAGAAATAAATGATTTCCATCTCCCCTCTCGGATGGCCTTGCCAAAGAGCGGCCAATATGAGACCCGTTAAGTTCCAGGGCTTTGCCTAGGCTGACATACCACAAAGATAGAGACCTAGCGGCTCACAGACCTTTTTGAGGTGCGTAAAGTAGAGATCTGCGATGGAGCTTCATCGCGCTTGCGAAGGTTTCAGAACATGGCCTCGAGGGACTTTGTTCTTGCGGATTTTCTAATTCACAGTCTATTGTTTTCTTAATTAAGCCCCAGTCACTTTTTAGAAAAGTGCAACCATATTTCAGAGAAAAATGCAATTGCACTTTTTTAAACTATCGTTACATTTTTCTGGGATGACTGAGATTTTAAAAGGATTCAGTCGATTTGAGACATAGCTACTCCCTTGTTTTTATTGTATTTTGTGTGTGCATGGTCTGAGACACGTGCTCCTTCTCAACCCTTGGGTTGTATTTTTCGTTTTGCATCGTGTTATGCAAATGTGGTGTATTTGAACTCTCTGAAGTTATTTGCCTTGATGTGACGATCGAGTGAATAAAATTTCCTTTACCGATAAAGACGACACTGGACTCAAATTAGTGGCTTGGATTGAAGTAGTCCTACTTGACCAAATAAAATCTTAATTAAAAATAAACAGACAAAGGCTACGTAAAAAAGGTGTAATAGATTAACATATCATTGTTTACAATCACACATTTTCCATCCTAATAATTTATACATACATAGGGATGAGGCGGCGATTTGGCACATGGGTGCAGCTGCACCCATTGCCCGGAAAAAAAAATTCGAAATGTCAAAAAATTCGAAATTTTTTTTTTGCATGTAGTCCAACATGATAGAAGCCAGCACAAAAATTGGCATGGTGAAAAAACTTTTTTTGCAACCTGTGCAAAAAAGACAAATTCGGACATACCGAAAAGTATATATACGCGTCCGAAATTTGTCTTTTTTGTACAGGTTGCAAAAAAAGTTTTTTCACCATGCCAATTTTTGTGCTAACACATCACGCTGTAATTTACATCCGGATTTTTTTTCGGAATTTTTTGACATTCTGAAAAAAAAGTAAAAATAAAATCCATAGTGGGTGCATCTACACCCATGCACCGTTATGGATTTCCCTACATAGGGACGCATTCCTTGCTTTCATAACATTCACATCAACAAAAAAGAATCGATGGATGCAATAGGTGTGTTCGTTGTGACCAAGATGCAAAGGCAGTTCGCTCTAGCACTTACTACAGGTGCGTTTGTTGTGAATAAGACCACGGGACAAGATATAGGTCAACAAGAACAGATCACGCACACCTAACCAACTATGTTTCCTCTGCATGATTCCTCTGGAAGCTACATGCATGCAGTGAGAGTGTGAGCTAGACACAGGAAGCTTAATTAGTCTCACCAAATCCAACTCTAACCAAAGTACCAAGCTGACCTTTGAAACAAACAGTTTAGAGCATTATTAGAGTTATTTTACAGTACATCCGAGAAATATAGGCCGTTCATTTGGGTAGATCTGACGGTCTAGATTCCAAGTACTACACCATGTTTTCGTGTAGTATGTTTCAGCTTCAGGGGTAATTTGGGTAATGTACTGCCCTTGGTTGATCAGAACGGCCACGTCCTGCTCCACGAGGCTCGTCGGCGATAGCATCTCCATGGCATGGGCGCGGCCCCATGGAGCCTCATGCAGCACGTCGTGCTGGCCGCGCCGTCGTGGATGATCCCCGCCACATTGCTCGGCAGCGCGTCAGCGCCACCAACGAGTAGGCCTCCGGAGGCTGCTCCCAGGCCCAAAAAATCTTAGCCATGCCGAGGTTGCTGGACATGCTCATTGCTCAACAGCCGGACACGACTCTCGCTATCTCGGCGGCCTCCTTCTCCGGGAACCGATCAGCACCAACGTCGTTGGCCCTCCGCATGCGCTAGCACGTTGAACACGGTGACTACGAGTTCACGCCGATCCCGAAGACGAGGATGGCCACCATGGTCGACACGCACATGAGCCGTCATTTTCTCGGCACCGCCTCGCTGTCGCCGCCGCCGCCGTTCGTGGAGACGTCAACATTGATATTGGCGCAGTGTGTGTACTTGTTGGGAATCGAGCACGAGAGGCTTGGGGTTCATCTGCCACAGCTCGATGACCAGCCGGCCGAACACGCCGAGGCTGCCTACCATCAGAACTCAGAAGTTGTACGTGCTTGCAAGTTGCTGCCGGCCGAATATTTCTCAGTTCTTCACGCGCACATAAGAATAGCTGAATCGATTAGGCACTCACACAAGACTCGATCAATTAGGATTAACAGCGAATTCCCCATTTTCGAAAAAATGATTAAAAGGGAATTACCATGTTGTCCTTGGGCCTAACTCTGGTCCAAATCATATTAACCGTTGGATTTGCTTAATACTACACCCTAAATTGTGTAGTAGGATGTACCGTAAAATATCTCCATCAATAAGCCCTTCTTTTGGGTCATCTCCATTGACCAAATTAGAAATGATTATGGTTTTAATTAGTACTGAAAGTCCTGTTGCGTCACCTCCATTGACCTAATCAGTTCAGACATAATTATGGTTCTGTCACATTTCAGGCCAAACCCCTGATAGAGGGAGTTGGTGATGGAACTGACAAGTCGGTCACCTTTTTCCTTGTTTGTTTTAACAGTGTTTTTCCCAGGATAGCTTAGGTATAGGCCAGGCATGGATAGATTAGTGAACTGTCACTTCAGACATGTGGAGGCTGGTCGTCAGACTAGCTCTGCTCATGTGCAAGTTGTCGAATTGCTATACGTTGGTGAGAAATACTTGCCCATGTAGAGAACTGCAGTTTCCCTTGATATTTGCTACACTTTAGACTACAAAATGGTGTCTGGCTTCTAAGTGAAATGAACGGCATTGGTCTTGTTGAACCAACCCCAGCTACAGCACAAAGACAAATGTTAATGATACGTTACGTTTTTTTTTTTGCGAGGATACAGATGCTGATTACATCAAGTAGGCAGAAAGGACCTCCACAAAGAAAGAAAATACAACCAAGTCCTTCTGCATCGAAGCCGCCGGCGAAGAGGACGTGCCGATGACGCGCCGCCGCCAAATCCTCCCTGAAACCTTGGAACGGAAGGATCCCCCAGACGGACGGGAAGTCGTCGAACCTCGAACCCCGTAGAGCCTCCACCCTACTCCATCAGCCGCCACGCTTGAATCACCAGCACCTGCATCAAGAAAGTCAACTGGATCCGCCGCCACCGGATCCAGAGGGGGAAGAACCGCGCACGGCGAGCCCGGAGGTCTTACGTTTGATCTGACTATCCGAGGTCTTAACATGGAATGTGAGTGGACCAAAGATCAAGATAAATTGGGTGTTCAAAATCGAACAAGTGTCTTCTTAGCAAATGGCTTTACCATTTTGCCTAGTTTGTATTTTTCGTATAGAAAAAAAGGCCACCCTGCCCAACCCCGCGGAATATCGCTCCATAATCCTCTACCCCAGCTCGATGTGCGCCACTGGTGCAATTCCGGGAAAATATATCAATGGTGTCACTACTCTAAGTGTATTAGTACCCTTGCACATTTATTAGAGTATTTGTTAGTTATGAAGAAGATCAATAAAATAGTGTTAAAAAAAAGATCAATAAATTCATCGGTGTCATTTGACACCAACCCGAACTCCGGCCCTAATGCCCCGACGCACCACGTGGCGAGAATTCGGGCCTCCCACGTACCCACACCATGACACCAAGGGGTACCAACTTTTCGTGGTTATATTCGATTATGTCGGATTTTGATAAAATTGGGTTGGTGATTGAGGCGACACGTCACACATTTTTCGCCGTTTGACCAAAATTAGCACACACATGATTAAGGTTTCGTCGCATTTCATATCGAAATTTCCAACAAAGAGTTGGTGATGGAGTTGACAAGTCGGACACCTTTATTGTTTTGCCCAAATAGGAATTACATAAATGTATCGAATTGTCGCTTGAGACATTTGGAGTTGTACGTGATCTTAGTACTGAGACCAAGTTAATTAAAGCTTTTCCTGGAAAAAGAAAATGGGCGTCGTGGCCGTAGTAGTGGCGGGAAACGTGTGCAAGCCGTTAGTTAAGCCTACTTGTTACTCCTAGCTAGCTACGTCCTACACCCCACCCCCATCACTTAATAAACCACTCCTCTCGTTCCCCTCCCTGCTACAGTAGATAAGAGCGAAAGTAAGGCGACCGAGGTTTTCGCCGGCGAATCCACCGTTTCCCTCCGTCTCCGGCGCCGTTCCGGCGTTGCGAGGCAGGGGGAAGCTCCAGATTTCGACCGTGCGAATAGTTAGGTGTAGTTTTGTAGAGTTTCTCGTCTTCGTCGTCGGCTCGGGCTGGAGTTGGTGGCGGCGGCAGTGAAGAATAAAGTCTCCCCCTCGTTTCTCCGGTCCGGCGGCGCTGCCGTCGGGGAGGTAGTGGAGTTTTGTGTGTCCTCCTTGCAGGCGGCCGTCGGGGCGACGGTGGCTGCCGTGCGATGGAGTGTTGGTTTTCTTCTTCGCCTTCCTCGGCTGGACTCCGGCGACCCGCAACGACTCTGGAGTCAGGCCTCTTCCCCTCTGCACGTCTGGTCCATGGTGGACTTCTTGCAGAGATGGAGATGGCCAAGGCCGTTTCAATAAAATCACTTGCCCTATCTACTGCTCTGCAGATCGCGGGGTGAGTTGGTGCCATCTTCCTCTGTCCGGCCGTGGCGGCGAGGAGCGGAAGAGGAGGTGCTGCTCTCCTTCGAATTTGGCGGAGTGGTTCTTGTGGCTTCCCCTCTATTGGATTGATTGCGAGCTGCGAGGCTGGCGTTCCGCGCCGAGTCCGGCTCGACCGCCTGCTCAGGTCGGGGCGTGCCCCCCCCCCCCCCCCCCCCCCCCCCCCCGCCGATGATCCATCTTCGACGCCAAAGTCTTGCCGTGTTTGGCGAGCGACACATGCGGCGATCTCAACGGGATTCGATTCCCAATAGGCTTGTGCAGGCGATTCAGCGGTCTTCCTGCTACTTCTCGTCCTCCCCTGCGGTGGTGCGACGACGAGGTCATGGACGGCGGCGGACAACGAGAGGCAGAATTCCTCAGGGACGTGTGCGTAATTTTCCTTTTCTATGGGGTGTTTTCTGTAAAAGAGGGACAGCTGTGGCGTGTCTGGACTTTCCAGTGTAATCCGGTGTAATCTTTGTTAATGTATCCAGAGACGTTTGTATCAAAAAAAAGCTAGCTACGTCCTAGGTAGGCTGAGGGGCAACATCCGCCATTTTGCTCGTGCAGTTAGTGGTGGGCCACCTACGAGGGAATCCGCCATTCCGCCTCAAGCCTCGCAGCCTTTCGAGTGCAGGGAATCTCTTAAGCTAACTAATGACGCAGTTAGCAGGTTACTTCATCTCAGCCGTGTAACTGAAAATTACAGAACTTCCTGGATAGCTGTGCTTAGTGATGTTTCAGCAAGTGTCAGCATGCATTCTCTGAAGAAGCGTTGTCAATAGCTTAGGTTGACCTTTGTTATTTACTCCCAACCATTCCAATTCCTGAATCTTCACCAATACACACAAAATGTCTAACATAGAGGAGGAAGATAAAGAAACAAAAAAGGTGGCTCGAGATCCTCTGACTTACAGGATACTACTGCAGAGGGACATAGTTGGCTGTGGTCCACTCATTTTGCATCGTACGACGTTCGCGCGAACTACTGGCTGCTACCTATTTTGCTTGCTCGATTGGATTGTTGGAAATAGAGGTAAACGGCCTAGTCTTTTTTCTAAACCAGGTAAAATATTCAAAAATTCATTTGGTACACGGGACGGGAGTATAGGTTTCTACTACCAGTTCGAACATTTCAAACTGTAAAAAGATCGTAGACAAAAATTGGCACATACATCTCGACTATGCATGGAAAACCGATAATTTTTCGTGGTTTGTATAAAAATCCAAAAAAAAAAGTATTGTGAAAAGCTCTTTTAGAATGAAATTTGTCTTTTTACGCACAACATAAAAATGTCGATTCGTGAAAATGACTTTTTTAGCACATATAATGTCAAGACATATGCGCGGAATTTTTGTTCGACTTTTTTTACATTTTTAAAATGAATTTTAAAAACACAAAACGACACCCCAAAATAAACAGTTGGCCACTTTATAAAGAGAAACTGTGCGAAAATCTAGAGTTACGACAGCCACGCTGACCCTGAGGCTGCTCCCCACATGAGTCGACGACAAAGTCACCCGAATGATCAAACTCGACAGTCTAACACCTCAAGGTAACACGGCGAAGCCGCAAGAATAGAGACGCCCGCTCCGACATCTACGCCGGCCACAAGGCCGCGGACGTCTGCCGGTGCCCGGTCCCAATAAACCGACAATGTGTGTCGATTCTATCAATAGTGCTTGTCCGGCACACTTGCCGGATAGTCTATTGAAATCGCCGGTGGAGATGTTCTAACGATGGCCAGCTTCAGATTGGTGAGCACACATATGTTGTCGAGATGTATGTGCGAAAAAAATTCCAAGACTTTTTTTTTTGTCTTTTTACACAAGCCACAAAACTTCTCGTTTTTTCGCGAAACTTGGCGTGCACATTCTGTCGAGAAGTATGTGCCAAATTTTTGTTTACAATATTTTTGACAATTGTTTGAACTATGGCAGGAGCATATACTCCCATGTGCCAAAATTTATTAGAATACTTTGCATTGTTTCGGAAAAATACCGAGTCACACGTACCATTACTCTGCAAAATAGCTAGCAGACAGTCGTTCACGGAGCAACGTCCGATCCGCAATGGGTGGACCAAAACCAACAACGTCCCTCTGCAGTAGTTTGCACTACGTTAGAGGATCTCGTTCCAAAAGAACGGAGAAGAAGCCTTTTGGAAAGAGGGAAGGAACTGGAGGCCATACATACATTCCAAAAGAGCAGTATCAGTGAAGTTGTTGTGTGGTGAGGTGATAGTATCACTGATACTTATTCCCCTCTCTTCTCCTCTGCTTGCCTCTCTTCTAATTTAAATCCCAGGGTCAGGGAAGCAAGGGCAGCTGGGAAGGTGGTGACTGCAGAGTGTTTCGATTGCGTTTTCCCTTGGGCTGGCTAGCTTGGCCTCCATTCTTTTCTTACATCTCCCTCCACTCCATCTCTTGCTTCTCAGCTTAGCCCCTCCTCTCCCCTCCCGTTGCCTTAACCACAACCCGAAATCCACCCTTCAAAGCTTTCTTCCTCTGCCTCTCCTGGAGTGTTCTTGATAACTTCCCCAAGGTAACATTTCTTCTACTGTATGCTTGGCCATTTTAAGCCATCGGGGCATTTACTCTCAAAAATCCGAGAGCGCTCTTCCATTAAGCTACTCTGATTTTCTGTTCTTCGGTCTCTTTTTCTCTAGGCGGGCGAGTTCTTGGGTTCGGCTCTTGGTTGTTTTAATTTGGTGGGTTTTCTTCAGCTTTGTTGTTGTGATGAACGTTATAGTATACTATGCGACAATCGCGTTCCTTGTATTTTTCGTTGGGAAGTTCAGTGGTTTTTGGCCTGTTCTTGCCACGCTTTGATCCTAGCTGTTTCATAAGTTCAGAGAAAAAGTCCAGCCGTTTCAGATCATTAACAAAAAAAAAACTTGGTTCCATTGGCTTTCCCTCCACGTTCCTTGCGATTATCAATCAATTACTCCTAGCACGGTAGCAGCCAAGCGGTTGGCGCCTGTGGATTCAGTGTCAAAAAAAAAAAAAACAGTTGCATCCTCGCATTGCGCATTGCTCACACGCCCCACTGCAACTGCACCTGCTGCGCGCCATGGATGATCACCGACCTCGTGCTTGCAGGAGAATCCATGGGTGACCACCTCGCGCTGCTCGTGGACCGGCTGCTCACGGAGGCCACGCTGGAGGCGGCCATCGGGGCCAGGATGAAGCAGGCGGAGGCGGCGGCGATGGTCGGCTACTGCTGCGACGCCGCCGTCGCCGACCGTGGCGGTCCGCCTAGCAAGATGGTGGAGTGCAGGATCTGCCAGGAGGAGGGCTGGGACAGCGGCATGGAGGCACCCTGCGGCTGCCGCGGCAGCCTCAAGGTAATAAACACTACACCCTGATGTTATCTTGTTCTGAACTTGTGTTTTTTGGTGGAATTTTGCGGGTGATCTCGTAGTAATAAAACAAGTTGAATTTCCCTTAGAAATCAGAGCTATGACCTGCATTTCAGATTCTGTTGTACAAACAAGTTATAGCACCTCTCTGAAATCTTACTATCTTGTTTCGAAATCTGAACTTACGAAATTTGTAGGAATTTTGAAATGATTCTGTAGGAAAAGAGTTGAATTTCGTGTACAAATGAGATATGAGTTCCCTAGAAAAAGTTGCAGAATGGTTCTGCAACAGAAAGTTGAAATGATTCTGTAAAAGAAGTTGCAGAATGGTTCTGCAACAGAAAGTTGAATTATTATTATTATTAAGCACAAGATGTACTAGATAATTAGTGTTTCTGATTTTATTCTGTGGGGGCAATTTTGGTTTTTATATCTGTACCAGTGAGTGTGGTTTGACTTTCCATGAGGGATTGGTGATGTTCGGTTGGGGCTAGATGTAGTAGGTTATACTAATTAAGTATCTGAAAAGGTCAGTGACAGATTTGAGGATGAAAATCAACTGTGTTTGCTTTAATATAGCTGGGAAGGCAATACCTAATGTTGGCCATCCTTTTTGTACTGTGACAAATATAGTCTTGAAATGTTTTTGAAAATTTTCCCTAAAAACAAAATTGAAATAGGTGTTTTGTTTTCCTCAAAGTTAAAAGGAATGGAGACTTTTTTTAACAAAAGAAATGAAGACTGGAGAGAACCATCACATAATGCGTGAGACAACTACATACATTATTTTCACATGCAGGGTCAAATGTGATTGAAACTTCAGAGGAACATTCTGGCTTTTTTCGTTTTTATGATTATTGTGGCATCAAATGATCAACTATCATGATATGACTGCACAAAAATACACGCTATTTCGGTCGATTATACCGGTGAATTACGTCAGATTATATTCCGTACGAGATGGACTTGGGTCTATTTTTTCCCAGTTCTATACTAGTGAGTGTGGTTTTGACTTTGGATGAGAATTGTTGATATTTATGGTTGGGTTAGATGTAGTAGGTTGTATTAATTAAGTATATGGAAAAGTCAGTGAGAAATTTGGGGATGAGAGCAACCGTGTTTGCCTCAATGTAGCTGGTAAGGCCAATACCTAACATTGGCCTTCCTTTTTGGATTGTGACATACATATGAAGTAGTATTGAAAAATAAAAGGAAAAACCTTTTCACTAAAAACCAAAAATGGAAGTAGGTCCTTTGCTCTCTTTAAAGTTAGAAGGAATGGGGAGGACCATTTTAGACCATCACAGAATGCGTGAGACAGCTACCTACATTATGTGCCACGCAGGATCAAATGTAGTTGAAACTTCGAAGAAACATTCTGGCTTTTTGTCCTTTCTGATGATTCTTGTCGTATCAAATGATCCATTATCATGATATGATTGGGCTAATAAGACAAGTTATTTTGGTCGATTACACCAGTGAATTACATCACATTGAACTCTCTAGTTTCTCCATTCTTGCAGTATGCACACAGAAAATGCATCCAGCGATGGTGCAATGAAAAGGGCGACACCATCTGCGAAATATGCTTGCAGGTAAAATAAAGTGCCTACTCGACCAATTTATATATTGATAAAAAACAGATGAATACAGCTAGTGTGTAGATTTAGTCATTATGTGCTCATTGCTTTCTCTGTTTCTGCAGCAATTCAGACCAGGTTACACTTCCCCACAGCAGCTGTTTCACTATGGAAGTATACCAATGAACTTCAGGTATTCATTTTGCAAGCTTTCTTTGATGCAAACTATGAATCTATGTTGTAAAATTTCTCCTGTTGATCTCTCCACAGGGGGAACTGGGAGATTGCTCGGCAGGATCTCAATGATTCTCAGGTCATAACAATGGTGCCATCCGAGCGCGATTTCATGGACGACTATGAGGACTACTTGCCCGTGAGGACGAGGAGCAGCGCTCTGTGTTGCCGTACAATCGCCATAATCGTGAGTTTATCTAGATAGACAGTGTCTGAATTCATGCAGAGAGTTTCTAACAGCCAGCTCTGTCACTGTGATCGAACAGTTCATGGCCCTCCTCGTTCTTCGACACACTCTTCCTCTCGTGGTCGGCGGGAATGGGGAGTACTCATTTGCTCTATTTTCGGTAAGATTTATACCAGCATCATTTTAGTAAGATCATGTAACACCAGCATCTTCTATGATGAAATTTGGTTTTGTTCTTGCATTCAATCAAGCCTCTGACCTTGCATTTCTGCATTTTTGTGGAAAAAAGCTACTCGTGCTAAGGACTGCCGGGATTCTGTTTCCAATCTTGGTCATCGTGAGAGCACTCGCAACCTACTACCACCGTCGCCGCCAGGTAATTCCATCTTTGATTGACCAGCCATTGTTCGGTTTGGAACCTGCTCAGGTGTAGTGACACTGATAACAGTTAGCAACAGAACACTCACCAGTATCATTTTACTCTGCAGAGTTCGCCTTGTGTAGTAGAGCCACTATTTTCTGATGCATAACTCTCTGCTCTAGATCACTTGACAATGCAGGAAAACCAGGACACCTACATGTCTTCAGCGGACACCGACGATGACGAGGAGGAAGAAGAGGATGATATCGACACTGATCCTTTACGGCCTCACTCACAACCACGGTTTATCCCAGTCTACTGACACCATCAAGATTCACGAACAACTGTCACTGCGTTGTTGACAGAAGAAAATATCGCAAGATCCCAGGAAACAAAGGAATCAGAGGAAAAGATTATACTACCTCCTGACTTAGTAGGACAGTTCGAAGCCACTCGCTTATGTATGGAAAAAGAAGAATGGAGTGACTCTTGTACATATCACAAGACTAACCCAGATGCTGTAACTTGTGAGCTTCTCTAGCTCTCCCATGTACTGAAGAGGTAACCTGAAAATTACTTGGAAATGGAAGGAATTACAAAGTGGTATCTGAATCCATGATACTGCATTCTGTTTCCAACACACACTTGATCTACGGGCCTTTGATCGTCTTACTGATAAGTGCATGGATTATTGATAAGTTCTCTAAGCATACAAATTTCTGTACATCTGATTGTACCATTTGATTGATAAGCTTTTAAAGAGTACAGCAACGAGACATCCAACAAAGCACCATAGTAGTGGATAACGTGTCCGACAACAAACGTATTCGACGAGGTAAATTAACACCCGTAGAAGAGCAGCTGTCCAGGGATACATTGTTACTCATAGGTCTGATAAGTTAGGGAAAGGATACACATATATTTCATGTATGCAGGAAAGCAACAGTGGCGATGCAGGAGCTATCCGCATGTGGATAAGCTTGGACGTGGTCGAGGTACTTGAACACCACGGCATCACCGGCCAACGCTCCTTCAGAAACCGTAGAGCCCAGCTTTCTTTGGTTGAAGTTCTCCACCTCCTGCACTAACTCATCCTTGCTTCTGCTGCACGATGTGATAACCTGCACATATGCACAAGTAGCATCAGAAGATAGTCCATATGACTTTTTCTTAGCTATCTTCCTCAATTATCATACATGGATATGTTAATCACCGAAGGAGTAAGAAATAGTTGTTGTGACAGGTGAGAATATATATATAAGGCCTCGTTCGTTTAATCCCTGGGAGGCCGGGAATGATCTGGATTGCGCCCCTGTCCTGGAAGTCCAGCCCGGCGTGATATTTTTTCCAGACCACTAAAATCGTGGCCTTCGTTTACTCCCCGACGGGATTATTAGCCCAGCCCACCTGTTCATCTTCTACTATCTCGGTCTGGAAATAAATTACCTCCACCCGACGTGTGGATAGAATTCCCACGACGCGAGAGCGAGCGAGTGCAGGGCGAGAAAGACGGCGACGCGAGAGCGAGCGAGCGAGTGCAGGGATTAACAGAACAACTAAACGAAACAAGAGAATATTGGGAAGGGTTGAGTGGGGGTTAGTGGGGATTGGGTGATGGGATGAGATCAACCCAATCCCTGTGTGGAAAATTACAGATCTGGATACAATCCCTCACAAAACGAACGAGGCCTAAAGGGGGTTATTGCAGTTGAAGACATCAAAATCAAACGTGGACAGCAATTTCAGGTTGTGATTTCACCACCAATATATTGGGGCTATAATTTGCTTTAATGTACTGCCAACAAATGCAATATTTTTAGTTGATTAGATGGAAGTACTGACCAGTACACCACCAGGAGAAACCAAGCTAGCCACTGACTGCCAATACATCATTCTGAAATGCAGCAACAAAGAAAAATTAACACATGGAAGGAATCAAGTGATCCCATCCTTTCCTCAAAATGAATTCTAGCAGTTCAATCGTGAGGATGAAGTTACATTTTACCTCTTTACAGGTCCATCGGGATGTAGCCCAATTGCATCCAGAGTTCCTTCATCCATCACAAGTTCAAACCTTCTCTCCAACTTTGACTCCAGAACATCATCAACCTGCAAATATGAAATGCTTCATAAAATCTAAAATGACTCTTTCTTCATCTTTCCATTTTGAGGTACTATGTTCAACATCACATACTGAAGCTCGAAAAGGCACATAAATATTGAAATGAAATATGATCATGTAATGTAGACGTATAATGCTCCACTGACCAACTCACCAAGAAATTAATGTGCTCAAACCCATCACGAATTGCAAGATTTCGAGCAAGCTCGATAGCAGCTTCACTATAGTCAATGCCAGTTAGATCAGAAAACCTGTAATTACTCGAGACATCAGTACTGCCAAGAGGTATTAGTAATACGATTGACTATATGAAGACCAAACGTAAATAGAATTTTTTCTTATACACAAAGAAATTCTAATGTCACAGAGACGCCTTTCGAAAGGAATATGAGACTGCCGGCATGATCTTCCTCATAGCATAAAATCATCAAAATATGACTATGTTAGAGTATACACTTTACTGTTGCCAAGAACTATTTCTATAGGGCAGCTCCATTATGAGAAATGAAAATCATACGATGGTCCATATCTTTTAACATGTCATACACAGAGAAGATAAATCACTAGGGACAACCTATCATCAACTGCCTCTATTTGTGGCCATCACATATGGATCCAAATCTCAGTACTCATACTCCTAACGAAATTAAATTTTACTGGAATCATTCAGTTCATAAAATGCCCTTGAATGTCTCACAAACATGTGAATCCTGGGGTCACCAGTCATTGAGACATCCAGAGCCATTTTTGGGATCTTTCTAAAATCAATAAATCATATGCCCTATTAATACGCATACAAATTCAGGACCAGAAAGAAACAGTTAGTCTATCTCACAGCTACTAGTACGCATTATGGGAATGAACTTATTGCTAACATACTGAAGTTGACAATGATAACTTATTCATGTTAAGACGAGGATTGGGGAATAGAAAATGACAGGTTAGTCAGAGATGCCCTACATACCCTTGTTTTGCTAGTTGTTGCAAGAGTCGCCCGCTTCCAGCCCCTATGTCAAGAACGCTGCAGCTGGGCAAATCCTTGCTGGAACACAAGTTTCTGGTCCAGCCTACAAGGACATCCATGACCTCGGTGCCAAACCTGCAAGAGATGGCACCCAAAGTGTGATTGCCAATTCAAACCTCAAGGCAAGAGAAATTCTACCAAACCCCTTCCTAAGCAAGACTATGGCTGCAAGAAACAGCTGGTCAGTCCAAAATAGTGGTCGGACAGAGGAATAGGACAACACTGCCATTTGTGATTTTCATTTGGCCAACGGGCCGCGGACACCAGCTTATATCATCCAAACCTCCGATAGAAAACAAAACTAGCCGATATTTGCGGATATCAGAGCTTGTTTATGCTCCATTTTGCGCATCATGTTTTACATTTCATAAGAGGAAGCCAAGTAGCTTAATTATGCTCCATTTTGCGCTTATCATGATCCTAAACAAGCTACGACCTAACTGTTCATGATTCCATTAACTTGGATTCAACATCATGTGTGAAAATAATTGTTAAAACTATGCAGCAACTGTGATGCACTACCTACCTATGTGCATGAGCAGCAGGTTGAATAATCTTACCAGTCATCCGCGTGGCTGCGTTCATGATAATTAGCCAGTTCTTCAGCGTAGGCGCCCTCCTGGTAACTCTGCAGGCCCAGCATGGGTGGCACGACATCGGGCACATCCTTGTCAAAGCTGTTCAACATCAACAACAGGGCCAATTTCAATCCACCCAGCAGACACAAAATAAAATAAAAAATCCTTCCAAATTTCGAGGGATCAGCGGACCAAATCACACGTTTTTCCCCCAAACGGAAGGAAACCAGATCACGGCGGCATGGCGCAGGAAAACGGGCGCGGGCGGATCGGCTGACCTGAAGTCGGAGGAGTGGTGGGCGCTGAGGGAGGAGGAGGAGCAGTTGGAGGGCGGCGCGGCGGAGGCGGAGGAGCCGGAGTAGTTGGAGGGGCAGGAGGCGAGGAGGACCTCGGCGGTGTCTGCGTAGCGCTGCTCGTCGTCGAGGGTGCTCCCGTAGTCGCTCTTGATGGACCACGAGTCGGCCGCCACGGAGCGGTCGTCGTCCGACGCCATCTCGCCGGGCGGGGCGGCGACGGGCGCTCCCCAGACCCCGGTGCCCAGCATCCGCGTCGGGAACATCTCCGGGTCCTCCGGCGGCCACCGTATCCCAGCCATGCCGCTCGCTCGCCGGAGATTGGGGACGGACGGCCGAACCCTAGCTCGCCGGTGCGGGGCGGTGCGTGTCGGTCGGGAGGAGCTGTGCGCGTGTGTCTGTCTGTCTGGCTCGTTGGTGGGGAGGTTGGAGACGGTCCACCGAGACGGACCCGGTGTTTGGTGGGCCCACATGGCAGTGACGTACGGGTAGCGTACGATGTGGAGGTGGGTTTTCTTCGGGTAACGTGTGGGAGCTGAATGGAAGGCCGCTGCTCGATGGGGATGGACCGGGTTTTTCTAGGAGGGACTGAAGTGGACCGGGTTTGCCATGGGTCCGGCACCGTGTGGGCACCGTCAAAATTCCGGCACCCGTGGAACGGGATGGGAGGGGGAGGAGAACGCCGTTGCCAAAGAGAAGGGAGCACAAAGTTCTGTTATCCCTGCAGCCACCGTCGGCCGAAACTGCCAGCCACCGTTGCCCTCGGTCGTCCCGTTGCACCGTTCTCGTCAAAGCTCAGCCTCAGTCGGGCCTCTGTGACCAATTCAATGTGAAAACTCTAACGAATGCTGACATCACCCTATTGTACATACCCTAAACACTTACCACGTTCTCATCTCTATTCCAGATGTTGTCGATTAGGAGATTTCGCACGTGAACATCGGTGTTTCCTGATCAAACCAGTGAAGGCTATATCAATTTTTCTCATCCCATGGGGTAACAACCCTTGTTGTCGGGTCCATCCAATCCAATGAAAGAAGACCCTTCAACCACGACGAAAACACCTTCACTAATGAGACGACTCAAGGACGATGTTGCCCGATCCAACATGGAGATTGTGCCTCTAGTCACCCCATGGCGGGGAACCACCGGAAAATAGTACCTTTCGGGCATGCACCCGCCTGACCAAGATCCATGTGAAATGAATTTTAGTACCGTGGTTTATTTAAAGTAATATATTTCTTCACAGAAATTGATGGTCAAAGTTTCACCACGAAGACTGAGATAATTTCATATACATATGACTTACATTTGTGGCCAGAGAATAGCGGAATTTTGTCAACGGAAAAGAAGGATTTTCGGATTTTTAAACCGAGAGTACAAAAGGTAAGCTAAAAGAACTAATAATATATAGCTGGAATTTGATCACATCAGTGGACTTTCTGATTAATCAAATCTCTTTGCAAAAGAAACCAAGTACATGGTGGATCATTCTCTGGAATATTATCTTTTTGGAGCATCTGGTTGTTTGGCTTCAAGGCAACATGGACTAAAATATGCCAAGGGCCAGTTGGGGCTTGCTTGATTTTGTTCATTGTCATTGGCAAGTAGCAGCATGTACAGCTGAGGTCCAGTGCACAAAGATATCCTTCTCTGGAAGTAGCACACAGCTCCCTAGCTCCAACCTGTGTGCCGTCTGTCTATCAATCATGGATCGCCAGAAAATAATTAATATGGGAAAATATGATATCATTTTCAAAATTTATTTATTTGCACAACTTGTGTATACAATAGTAAACAGTTACCATTAAAAAATGGAATATTGTCATGTTGAATATTCATATATGTGCTATCTCCATGATCTCTTCTTTATTGTATACTTGTGGATTATATGAAAAAAAAATGTCAATTCGACATAGGGCGCCAACAGAATAGTGAACCTTACAGAAAGAAAAAAGAAAGTCAAGAAAAGAAGGAGCTAGAAGCTAAGTCATGTACACTCGAGTGCCAGCTCAAGCTAGCTGCCTAACACTAAGCACAGCAACAACCGATCGGGACGCCGCATCACGGCGCCTCGTCGATGGTGTCCAGCACCGGCTTCCACGACCGGTGCCGCCTCAGTCCTACGCCGCCGGCGCCGCTCGACTTGACGTCAGTGGCCGACGCGGCGTGCCCGGCTCCATTCTCGCCGCCGTGATCGCCCTGGAGCTGCAGCAGTCCGACGACCGGAAAGACCCTGCTGTCGGTACCGCCGTCGCTGCTATTCCTCGTCCTTGTGTTTCCGCTCCGTCGTCTCGCGGCGGTGGTGCTGATCACGATCCTTTTCCATGCGGAGGACGCCGAGGTGGCGCCGTGGGAGGCGGCGGAGAGCGCGGCCATCTCGTCCTCCGTGAGCACGGAGTAGAGCATGTCGATGGGGAGCAGGAAGTATTCGCGGCGCGGCTGGAGGAGCTCGTCCGCTGCCACCCCGGCACGCGGCACCCGACGGCGAGGCGGCAGGCGTCGCACACGAACTTGCCCGGGTGGTCCAGCATCAGCTCCGACGCCCGCACGGGGCGCGGCAGCCGCGTCACCCTCCCGTCCGCGTGGATCACCTTGCAGCTGGTCGACGTCGCCGGCGTGCCCGGCACCGGTGGCAGCGGTATGCACGACGGCTTGTTCCCCATGAGACACAGATAGTCGACAGTGCGAGGGAGAAGGAGAGAGGGTGTTGATCTGCGGATCAGGTGGCGAGAGAGAAGACGGGAGATCAATGGAGATGGTGTGAGTGTATATGGCGATGGATGCAGGTGGAGGAGGAGCTGGTTAATGGTTGGTGATGCATGGAAAAGGACAAGCAAATGATTAGTGTGTTGCAGGGGTTAGGAGCAGCTAGCTCCACAGCTGGTTTACTTAATTAATCAATTAGTTAATTATTAAGCAGACCAAAGAACAAAAACAAAGCAAAGCAAAGAGGATTTGATCTGGTCTTAGTTAGCAATTAGCATATGACAGGCCATGGATGGTCTTGGTTAAGACGTCACTGTACCTGCAGGCTGCGCCGCTTAGAGTATGTGGACGGACGGACGGACGACGACGCAGGTTTAACAAACCATCAAGTCCGGCTCCGGCACCAACGGCATCTTTGCTTGCTAGTCAGTGCTGCTGAGTTGTACACCACGAACACATCGGAAGGTTTTTAGTTCAGATTACAAGGGAGATGTATCGGGACAGGCGGATTAAGGGCGCAATTAAGAAGAAAACTTGTAGTACCAAAATGTGGAGAGAATCGTGTAACTGAACCTGTCAATCTGCAGGTATCAGCATCGATCGATCAGCAATCTCGCGGGATAGGATGTATTCAGTCGATCGACCTGCAGGCTTCAGAGAATGCGGAGTGGCTGTATCTTGTATGTAAACTTAATCTGACATTCGAAGTGGACAAGGGGTGGCGGTTGTTGGAGTTCAGAACCCAATTGAAAAATGTCAATGAGAAGTCTGAATATACTCCACTCCGCATTGGCTTTATCACAGTTGTGTTATTTTCAATTCTGCTCCTCTAGGAAAAGTTAATGGGTTTAGATAGATTATAATTCTGCAGGAGTTAGGGGGGGGTGTGGAGTGGAGTTGGCCTGGCATCGGATTGGCCCGAAAGCGACGGACCCAGCTTGGCATTCAACGTACTGAGACCTGGCATTTTGGTTTGCAACCATACATTCCCACAATCTCTGCCTACCTTTGTGCTTGTGATAGACTGTAATCAACGAATACTGCATTTTATTATTCAGCAATGCAACAATAGTATTTTTTAACCATTCTGCCCTTATATCTTAAGAAGTTCTGCCCCTGCTTTTGCAGTTTACACTTAACACATAACTTCTTTTAAGATTATAAAGGCAGACGATTTGTCATCCCATTAGATAGAAAAAAAGTTTATGTACGGAATGTTTTTGTACGATTTTTGAAGACTTGGCCTGGCGGTCGTTCGAGTTCAGAACCCAATTGAAAATGTCAATGAGAAGTCTGTATATATAAAATGCATTGGCTTGATCACAGTTGTGTTTTCAGTTCTGCTCCTCTGGAAAAAGTTAATTGGTTGTGGAGTGGAGACTTGGCCTGGCATCGGACGGGCACGAAAGCGACGGACCCAGCTTGGCATTCAACGTACTGATAATCGGAGGACCTGGCATTTGGTTTGCAGCCATATATGTTCCCACATTCTCTGCCTACCATTGTGCTTGTGATAGACAGCAATCAACGAATACTGCATTTTCTTGTTCGGCAATTCAACAAAGTTAATACTCCATCCGGTCCGTAAAAACTGTCGGAAGAAAACAGCATACAGAGTACAAATTGTATGTATAACGTCCGACCCTTTTTTTTGGATCGGAGGTAGTATATTTTTTCACATTTAGCTACGTATATCTCAGCATGTAACTTCTTTTAGATTAATAAAGGAAATAATGTTTCTGTAACATAGCCTAAGTAACATCCGGTACATCTCTAAAGTCTTGGGTGTGGCCATAAACCTGTTGCGTGATCTCCTCCCCAGACCAATGCTTCCAATGTACTTCCTCCGTTCCACGATATAAGATATTTTAGTCTTTTTTCACATTCACATGTATACACATTTATTTAAACACGTTCTAGTGTATATTTTCACTCATTTTAGTCTGAATCTCGACAACATGTGAAACAGCTAGAGGGAATATATGGCAGGAGGGCTGCGTTTCGAAACACACTCATATTCTCCTCTCCTTCCACGATCTCCACAAGGTGTAGATGATAGGGAGGCTACCTCCCTCATTCTTTCCTTTGACAGGGCGACGATTGCCGCGTCCCACTAGTTGTAGCATACACGAAACTACTCCCGTGGTGGAATGCGAGGAAGAAGGGCACATGTGCCTAGTCTACTTCGTCGGCAAAGTCTTATTTGACTCCAAAACGAGATACCCCCAAGTCTAGAAAATCATCTACGACGTCTTCCTCATCGCTCGGAAGTTGGCACACTACTTTCAGACGCACCCCATCATGGTGGTGAGTCGCTTCCCACCACGGAGATCTTCAACAACTGTGTCGCTACATGGAGGATAGGCAAGTGCCAAATCGAGTTCATGCCATACGAAATCACCTACGTGCCACACACGTCCATCAAATCGCAAGGGTTAACGGGATTCGTGACTGAATGGACGGAGGCCCGGTCATCCTCGCCCCCGACCGCGAACCAGTATTGGATCCCCCACTTGACGGATAGCTTATGCCCATAGGCACGGGGACTGACATGCTCCTAACCTCCCCCAAGGGGGAGGATAGCCAAGTGGGAAATCGAGCTCATGCCGTACAAAATCACCTTCGTGCCACACAAGTCCATCAAATCGCTTCGTGCCCTAATGGACAGAGGCCTAGTCGTCCTTTGAACTCGGCCAGAACCGGTATTGGATCCCCCACTTCGACGGCTCGCTGATGCTCACATGAACGAGGGCTGACATGGTTCTAACCTCCCCCAAGGGGGACTGCTCTAGGAGGAAAGGTCAGCTCACTGTGGCAAAACCCTCGAAGATATCCAAATTCAGAAAGAATCTTAATGTGTCCATTTCCTTTATTAGCACCTGAACATGAAGAAATGTAGATGCATCACTTTCCAGTGAAGGCCGATTGCCTAAACAAGCCAACTTCCGAAACAAGGGAACCATACATGTTTCCATCATCTTGGGGAAGATCTTGGAGAAGCCCTAGATGATGCTTATTGGCCATTTAATTATAAACCGCTCCCACCCTGACAGGTTGAACAACACAATGATGTTTGCCTTGTCTAGGATCCTAAAATTAGCCTTGCACTACTCTGTTAGGGCAACCACTGAGTCACTGAGGCATTTTTTTTACGGGAATGCAAGCATTCCATTAAACCTGAACGGTAGAATCACCGTACAGAGCCCTACTTACAGAAGCAGGAACAAAATCTTCCCACACTTGGTGGTAACCAGAGGCAGCAACCCTACCCAACGCTGCAAGTTCATGCGCAGGCTTGTTACTTTCTCTTGGAACGTAGGCCACTTTGTACTCGAGGAATTCTGTATTGAGCAGGAATTTTATCTCCAAGAACAGAGCACCCAACGCCGAGAGGTCATAAGCTGGAGATGTGATCGTCTTCTGCAAAACCTGGCAGTCAGTGGCAAAAATAACACGCCCGCATCCTAGTCTCAGCGCCATTTCAATGGCCTTCAGAACAGCCAGGGATTCAGAGTGTAGAGCATCAGAGGCATTATGAAACGACCTAGCTTCAGCAGCTATTAGGTCTCCTTCACTATCTCTCGCCAACGTACCCCATCCACCCTTCCCAGTCTCCTGAGCAAAAGCACCATCCGTGTTAATCATGATCCAATCAGATGGAGGTGGCTGCCATCCTTGGACTCTATCCATCCTTGGGTTTGGCTGCTTCTTCAAATAGGCGTCCCACTCATGAACATGCATGTTCACAGTATAACACAGCTCTGGCAGCGAAAATCTTCTTTCATTCCGATTTGCTTTATTCCTTTCAGTGCACCAGCACCACAAGAAAGCTACACATTTCATCTTGTCAGTATACGGTAGGCCAAGGATAACATTAAGAACCTCCATTGCCGACTCCATCCCCATGAGCTTGCATCTGATTGGCGCCATTTGCATGGCATTCCACACCTTAGCAGCTTCATTACATGCAACGAAGAGATGGACACCACTCTCAAACAAAGTATTACAAACCGCACACTTTGTTTCCAACTCTATATGTTTCTTTTCTATATTCATCCTTAGAGGTAAGCTGTCCAGCCCAAACCGCCATAGGAAATGCTTCACTTTCGGAGGGCACTCCAGCTTCCAAACTCTTCGCCAAATCTCTCTGTTCCAGTCACTTCCAGCCGCAGCTGTTGATATACCAGCCTGACGATCATCGTTCACATATAGGTAGTATAAGTTGTAGGCAGACTTCACTGTGAAAATTCCTTTCGAGTCTGGATGCCAAGCCACATGATCATCAAGCATGTGATACGTGCATTTTATATCATCATTTATATAACATTTAGTATCATACTAGAATGTTATTTGCATGATTATATGATTGTTTCTACATGTTTTAGATGATTTTGGGGACTTTCATACAAAGTCCTTATTTTTGGTATTTAATTTCTGGGAGGCAGAAAACCTCTTTTTTCTTGTCTTTAATGTTTCAGGAGCTACAGGACCTCAAATAATAAAGGGAAAAATACTGCGTCAGTTTTTCATCGGGAGAAAGGCAGAGGGAAGAAGACCGAAGAGAGGAGAGCCACGAGGGCCAAATGGGGGTGGCCACGCGGCCCATGTACCTGGCCGCGTGGGACCCACCAAAAGGTGCCTCGGGCACCTCCTCGCTTGGGGCTTTTTAGCAACGCCTTCGTCTTGCCCGAAAAGTGACGCCTTAATTTTTCCAAGTCCATCCGAGGTCGCGGCGGCGGCGAAACTCCTGATCCCTTCCGAGGGGGGTCAGATCCTGCTGCTCCAGAACTCCGGAGAAGGGGGAAATCATCGTCATCGTGATCACCTCTCCTCCTTGGCGTGGGAGGAGGCCTCTACATCATCACCCCCATCAAGACCAGCACCATCACCATCATCATCACCGTGATCCACTCCGTTCCCCTCGCAGTTTGAGAGTTGCTATACCCTAGATACTTGTCTTGTGCTACTATTCATGTTTGTGATTGAGTACTTGTCATTATTTGGTGGTGAAGTTATAATTTCAGATTGTGTTGTACCACTTATGCCACTGATTATGATCATGTTCGCACGTTGTGAGTAGTTCCCGTATGTTCCTGAGGGCATAGGATGAATTGGCATTGATTTATATATGACATGTGTTGGTATTTTGTCAAGAGTTTATCTTTTATGTGATTCTATGATGGTGTTGTGCGAACGTCGACTGCACAACACTTCACCTATATGGGCTCATAGGAGAACACCGTAGTGTAATGAATTGATGGAGACTTGGGAGGGCACGTAAACCTGAGACCGAGTCATGAAGTTATATTATGAGGGTATTAGTATCGGAGACCTTAGAGTGTAATGCTATGGTGGGACTTTATGTCTTAATAATTCTCGTGCAGTCATTTGCTTCGCCACATGATCCATCATAAGGGGTTGTAGTTTATTTATTTAGCTATACCTAATTATGGCTCCGTCCAAAGAAGATTAAAACTTGACAAGATATTCAACGTGTTGTTTAATAAATCTCTATGCCTAGCATCATCCATGCCGCCCTCGGGAACGTTTGCCACATATAAGTTACACATCACTTGAGTTTGTCCTCTTGCCACATAAGAGGATTGGGCTTTCTCTCTTTGAGAGCTTTCACTTGCTACTATCTGTTATCTGGTTGCAACTATACAACTGAAAATACCAAAAACACCTGCATCTTTTATTGTTTTATTTATCAATCTCACTAACCAATACTTTCAGCTCCTCGTGGGTTCGACAACCTTTTCTAATTGAAAGGTACTAAAATTGATCTCCTTCACTTGGGAGCCATCAGCATGTCACATATGGGAATTTTTAAAATTGCTTCAGCATCCCTTTCTTCAAATATTTGTCTAACAACACCTTCATCCCAGCTAGCAGAAGCTTGGTCAATCAGCTCTTCCACTCGTTCAACACTTGCAAGTCCCCTTGGGAAACATGGTCCTCGACTCGAGCTTGATGCGATCCAAGGATCCGACCAGATTTTTATGTTTGATCCATTCCCCACTCTCCAAATCACACCAAGCTTTAGGACCTCGACACCCTTTAGAATATTGCGCCATACATAACTCATACCTGCAACCGGCTGCGCATGAAGGAGGTCACCATCAGGAAAATACTTAGCCTGAAGCACCCTAGCACATAAGGATTGTGGCGCTTGGAGAAGACGCCACCCTTGTCGTGCTAGCATCGACATGTTAAAAACATGAATATCCCTGAAGCCAAGTCCCCCCCCCCCCCCTTTTCCTTTGGCTTCATCATATTCGGCCAGCTAACCCAGTGTGCCTTATGCTCATTATCCATTTGAGACCACCAGTAACGGCAGATCATCTGTGTTATCTCATCGCAAAGACTCTTTGTAATGTCAAAACAGGCCATTGCATAAGTGGGAATCGCCTGGGCTATAGCCTTGATAAGAGTCTCTTTTGCCGCCTTAGATAGGAATCGTTCCTTCCATCCAATGATCCTTTTCCAAAAAAAATTCCTTGATATATTCAAAGGCCTTCTTTCTATCTCTGCCAATATACGTTGGCAGCCCCAGATATTTACCACCTTGTGCCTCTGAATTTAGGCCTAACTCCTGCATGACTTCAGATTTCAGTTGCCTAGGGGTGTTTGTACTGAACAGGATAGAAGATTTATCTCTATTGATAACTTGGCCCGACGCAGCCTCATAGGATTGCAGAATCGAGTTGATTGTCTGAGCACTCTCCACGGTAGCCTCCATAAGTAGAAGTGAGTCATCGGCAAACAACAAGTGTGTGACTGAAGGAGCTGTTGGAGCCAGCTTGATCCCTGTTAAGTGGCCCAATTCTTCTGCCTTGTGGATCAAAGCCGAAAAACCCTCTACACACAACAAGAAGAGGTAGGGAGATATTGTGTCTCCCTGCCTCAATCCCCTTCCCGGTGTCATTGAATCAGTAATATTGCCATTCACCTTAAACCTGTACGTTACCGACCTGACACACTTCATAACATTATCCACAAACTGTCTACACAAACCAAGTTTGATCATAATGTTTTCCAAGAACGCCCATTCCACTCGATCGTAGGCCTTGCTCGTATCTAACTTCACCGCCATGTAGCTTTTCTTCCCTGATCTTTTCCTCTTCATAAAATGGGACATCTCATAAGCTCGGATGGTATTATCCGATATAAGTCTACCCGGGACAAATGCACTTTGGTTTGGAGAAATGATCTCATCCAAAATACCTTTCAAACAGTTAGCCAACACTTTGGAGACAAGCTTATAAACGACGTTGCAAAGACTAATTGGGCGTAAGTCTTTCATACTCTATGGGGTTTTAACCTTCGGGATGAGCACAACAATAGTTTCATTCCATCCATCAGGTATACAGCCTCCTCGCAACACGTTTAGAACCTCATCTACAACAGCATCACCCACCGTGTCCCAAAAGATTTTATAGAAAATTGCCGGCATTCCATCAGCTCCCGGTGCCTTAAGATCTCCAATACTATCAAGGGCCTCCTTAATTTCCTCCCTTTTAAACTCAGCAGCTAGAACCTCATTCATTTGTGGTGTGACACGGGGATTTATATTCTCAAGCACCTGATTTGCATTAGAACCTGCCAAGGGGGTAAACAAGTTAAAGAAATAGTTAGTAAGGAGGGTTTGCAGACCCTCGTAAGCCCTCCTCCGCCTCCAAGCGCCTCCAAGCGCCTCCTTAATTTCCTCCCTTTTAAACTCAGCAGCTAGAACCTCATTCATTTGTGGTGTGACACGGGGATTTATATTCTCAAGCACCTGATTTGCATTAGAACCTGCCAAGGGGGTAAACAAGTTAAAGAAATAGTTAGTAACGAGGGTCTGCAAACCCTCCTCCCCTTCCACCACCACACCATCACTACCCTTCAGCCGAGATATCGTGTTGTGCTTCTTCCTCTCAGAAGCACATGAGTGAAAATATGCAGTATTACGATCTCCCTTCTCCAGCCAGTTGACACGTGCTCTTTGCTTCCACTACATCTCCCACTGATCCTCTAACCTTTCAAGCTTGAACCGCAACCTTTTCTCCTTTGAAATATTATGTGCCGTGAGCCCACCTCTCCTACACTCCTCCAGCTATTCTTTGATCTTTTTAATGCGGTTTTGTAAGCCACCAAAAACGTCCCTACTCCACTCATGCAACTCCCTAGACACAAATTTCAGCTTCCCTCCTACTTTCTCCTCTCCCTAACACCTGCCAGCCCCCACACATTTTTAACAACAGCTTGGCATTAACGTATGCACATCCTCATTGATCTAGGAAAGAACATGCCAATGTGTCTAGAGTCTCTAGGCATACCCCATGGTAGCCCAATTCAACGTGGTCGGCTTGGCCTGAGCCTAGACCAGATAGACAGTGAAGTGAGCCCACAAAGCTTCCTGTTTTTCCGCATGCATAACCTCCAACCCCTTCGACATCGACATCATTTGGATGAAGTTCTTTCGCCGCCTCCCATTGACTTGGAGGTGAAAGAGACAAGTGTTGGCGTCTCCCACCCGGATTTCGAACCTCTGCCTCAAGAGAAAAGTTTCACTGTTGGAATTAAAACCAGTAGACTACTGGCCAAAACTATGTTGAATTTGTTTTTCTTCGGGGATGCCAATTTTTATTTTTTTGATTGAGGGGAAGGGATTCCAAAATTAGATTCGATAGGATAAGCAATCCTCGTTTGGGCCTAGAGATCCATTCGAACAAAGGCCCAATCAAATCAAGCGTACCCGTCTATACGAACCGGGCCGCACAATTTACATAAACCATCCCCATGTTCACACTAATCACGCTTTGCCAAGGAAACACCGGGGCAATTCCTTATAACCCCCCCAGTCACTTAAAACCCCACATGTCATAGACAGCGGGGGGGGGGGGGGGCCTGTGGACGATACTTAAGTGACCTGGGGGGGTTATCGTAGATTACCCCGGAAACACCGACCCTGGAAAGAAAACAAGGTGACACATGTCGCGATCCCAGCCGCCCGTTCGAGCATCGGACGGACCACAAACCCCAAACCCCCGAGAAACGGGCGCGACAAGTTTCTCAAAGGCCCCCGCATCTTTATTTCTCTCTCCACCACCCATCAGGTCTCCTACCCCAAACCCTTGCCTCCTCCCCGCCGCCGCCACCTCGTCCTCACTCCTCCGCCTCCAGATCCGCTCCCGCCGCCCCTCGTCTCCGGCGATCTACAGGTACCGCCGCCCCCTCGCCACCCCCTTCCCGTCGTCGCCTCGTAAGCCCTCTACCCCATCCGGTAGCGTGGCTCTGGTGTTTCAGGCGAATTCTCTAGGGTTTCTCCCATCGAATCGGCCCTGTTCGTCGGGCGTTTGTTGTTCGATGCGCGTTTCTCTGTCGTGAATCCGCGAGCTAATCCTGGGTTTTTTGTGTTGTTCGTGGTTGGGATGCAGGAGTAGATCGCCGCCGGAGAGCCCCAGCCTCGACCATGTCGACATTCGCGAAGCCCGAGAACGCTCTCAAGAGAGCGGAGGGTGAGTCACACCCTGCATTCGCCATCTCGATTTTGTATTGTACCGACTGATGCTGTTTCGGTGGTGTTGCGGCGATGCCTGCTGCGAGTGGAGTAGGGTTTGTTAGGAACTCGGGTCGACGATGTGATGTACTGTTTGATTGGTTCATTCGTTACAGCTCTCCCGCGATATTCGTTAGTTCAATGTCTTCCTGGTCACGGAATTTATATTGTATTTGTGGGCGGTACATTTGAAACGTTGAGTTATTCGGAACCATTGAGCCCCTAACTTCATATATCACATAGGATAGACTCTTATATAACTTATTTACTACTTCGATTTTGTGCCCTATTACGTACCTGACCTGCAAAATAGTCCTAAGCCAAGTTAAGCTGTTCGGAGAATGGATTTCAGTGGATGCTAAAGTTGCTTCATGTTAGTTTTTCCTTGTCTAACTTGTCATACCTTTTTCCTCTAGTTTGCCACATGACTTTGCAAAAACCCAAGATAGGTTGACTGTTTATTTAATCTGATTAGGATGTTTGGGGGGAATTTCTCTTTCCTGATTTAAAACCCGTGCACTGAAATATAGTCATCAGTAGTTCTCTGATTGTCTTTCTCTTCCTATGCATTTTTTTATTCACAAATTTTCATGTTTCACAAAAAGATATTCACACTGTTTATCACCTTTGATATACTCCAGAGTTGATAAATGTTGGACAAAAGCAGGCAGCGCTGCAGGCGCTGCATGATCTCATTACATCAAAGAGGTACAGGTCGTGGCAGAAGCCTCTAGAGAAGATCATGATGAAGTATGTAGAGCTCTGCGTAGACCTAAGGAAAGGCAGATTTGCCAAAGATGGACTTATTCAGTACAGAATTGTCTGCCAGCAAGTCAACGTGTCATCTTTGGAGGAGGTCATCAAACATTTTATGCAGCTCTCCAATGAGAAAGCTGAGGAAGCCAAAGCTCAGGCAGAAGCACTGGAAGATGCTCTGGATGTTGAAGATCTGGAAGCAGAGCGTCCGGAGGACTTGATGCTCAGCTATGTTAGTGGGGAGAAAGGGAAGGACCGATCAGACAGAGAGTTTGTCACTCCGTGGTTCAAGTTTTGTGGGAGACATACAGGACGGTGCTCGAGATACTGAGGAATAATTCCAAGCTTGAAACACTATATGCTGTAAGCTATTTTACTGCTTTTGATGTAGTCATTCTTCCTGTCAATTTCTGAAACTTCTCTCTGTTATTTTTGCGTCATTACATGTCAGAAACTTCTCTCTGTAATTTTTGCTGCAGTTGCTTCAAGTATCTTCTCCAAAATGCATTGTTGTTGTTGGTTTAACCAGTACATTATGACGCTCTATACCCATCTTTCCTTTTTCGTTCTTCTTTTGAAATGAACCATTTAGTCCCTTCTGCATATACTTAACCAATGCATTTTGTATTATTTCCCTTCTCTTTCTTTAGAAATACTGTACCGACTGATTGCATGAACATATTATCCTTAACTAAATTCTTTCTACTACCTAATGCTTCTGGTTCTTTTGCACTTTCCATATATTTCTGAAGCAACTATTTGGTTCGTTTTGCACATATCTAGCCAATGCATCGTGTTGCTACCTGTTATTTACCTTATATTTGTTCTAAAACATACCTGTACAACTGGAGTCCCTGAAAGTAGTAAATGCTTTTCACCAGCTAATCTGATGTTCTTTCTAAACCTTTCAATATGCAGATGACTGCACACAAGGCTTTTCAATTTTGTAAGCAGTACAAAAGATCCACCGAGTTCCGTAGGTTGTGTGAGATCATTAGAAACCATCTCGCAAATTTGAACAAATACCGTGACCAGCGAGATCGTCCTGATCTGACTGCTCCTGAAAGCTGTAAGCTGTACCTTGATACTAGGGTTGAACAACTGAAAATAGCTACAGATCTTTCTCTATGGCAGGTCTGTTCCGTAACTTGTCTAATATTCTTAATGCTAAAGAAATTGAAGTTACCAACCAACTCTTCTTCTTTCAGGAAGCTTTCCGATCTGTGGAGGATATCCATGGCTTGATGAGCTTGGTTAAGAGAACTCCAAAACCATCTGTTCTGGTCATATATTATGCCAAACTAACTGAAATATTCTGGATATCTGAGAGTCATTTGTATCATGCCTATGCATGGTTGAAGCTTTTCAACTTGCAGAAGAGCTACAACAAGAACTTAAACCAGAAGGATCTGCAATTACTAGCATCTTCTGTGTTGCTTGCTGCACTTTCTGTGACACCATATGACCATAAATATGGCGCATCTCATCTTGAGCTTGAAAATGAGAAAGAGCGTGGCTTGCGTATGGCCAACCTTGTCAATTTCTCCCTTGACAACAAGCGTGAGAACAGAGAAATGGTTAGCTACAAACTTTTCCATGTGAAAATATTTTTCCATAATATAATTATTCGTTTTCTGATAAATAAATGTCCTGTTCCTTTTTCAGGCTTCAAGAGCATCTCTTCTTTCTGAGTTGGTATGTTGAGAATCCATTTTTGCGTGCTGTTACATGTTTTGTGTGTTATCACATTTATCAAGTCTTTTCTTTGCCTTCTCCGTGACATGTCTTGTCTTCGCCCTATTGAGGCATCTAGAAAACAAGCTGCTATCATGGTTGCACCTTGTACATGTTACCAAGCATTCATGTCAAATAATCTCCTCTTATGCTGTCCTTTTTGTAAGCGTTACGTGATCTCATTTTATGCATGTCAGCCAGATTAATTTATAACCACATAGTAAGGTTGCCACATAGTAAGCATCAATGCCTCATGCTAAGAGATAAGCAACATATCTGCCCTACTAGGCAAGAAAACTTTTCTCTTTAGTGTGATCACTCCTCCAGCATTGGCAAATACCCTAACACGCATTCTGTTACTTTAGATAGTTAGTAGCTCTGAAAAATGCAATATATCGGGAATAGGGCATCTCTCAAGGAATCCATGATGCCCTGCTGTGCTTTGTGTTGATTGTATTGGCTTGCATCTCTTATGTTGCACTTTTTCTTAAATACAGAATTCCTTATTTTTTCTTGTTGTGTCGTCACATACTTATGTTTTGTTTTTATAGGTTTAGACCTCATTGCTGAGCCCATCTCTCTCTCTCTCTCTCTCTGACACATATATTCTGACTATGATATGAAAATAGGCTGCCAAAGGGGTGATTTCCTGTGCTTCCCAAGAAGTGAGAGATCTATACAACCTTATGGAGCATGAGTTTCTTCCTCTGGATCTCGCATCAAAAGTACAGCCGCTACTTTCCAAGATTTCTACGATTGGAGGAAAGCTTTCAGCAGCTTCTTCAGTTCCAGAAATTCAGTTATCAAAGTACCAATCTGCATTGGAGAAGCTTACGGCACTGAGGGTGCTGCAGCAGGTCCTATTCTATGGCCCATGAATGATTATATGTACTCATGCCCTTTCAATCATACATTATATTACTATTTGTGAAACATGTTGGTCAGCTCTAGTTTTAAACATTTCAGGCATCTCAGATTTTCCAGTCCATGAAAATTGACATGCTCTCTAGAATGATCCCATTCTTTGACTTCAATGTTGTGGAGAAGATTGCTGTGGATGCTGTGAAGCACAATTTTGTTGCTATGAAAGTTAACCATTTGTCTGGAGCTGTTCATTTTGGCAACATGGTATGTGGCTTGACTCTGCACATCGCTACTTTCTTTAGGCCTCTCAATTTCTGTATCGAATGCTTTATTTGTTAGCTGCTTTTTGTTTGCCATAAGGATCAAATGTTGCCTGATCTGTGTTTTTATTTTTTTGTGTTGTGTACCTCTCGTATTCCTTAGCCAAAGAGATTTGCCTCCTTAGTCTTTTGAGTGTTTTCTAGGAACAAATTGGTCATAGTGAATGGTTTATTTTTATAGTATGTTTGCATTAATAATGCAATGTTTGCTTAATCGTTGCTCCCACTCATTTTAGCAACTGCATATGTGGCAAATTCAAATTTCTATCGATTTAGGATGCTTTTCTGTTCAATTTCATCACATATGCTTGAAAATTAACCTGCTAAACACGTGTTTATTTTCTATTTCCATCTTATATGTACAAGGCACTCCAGATAACTAAACAACATCTATCCTGTAGTCTATTTGATGTTATTCGTACTTATTTCTTCTTTGCAGGACATAGAATCTGATGGGCTTAGTAGTCACCTCAGCATCCTTGCTGATTCCCTAAACAAAGCAAGGTGTCTTATTTTCCCACCTGTGCATAAGCCATCCAAGCTTGGTGAAAACTTGACTAGTCTCTCTGGAGTGGTGGAGAAAGAACATAGAAGGCTACTTGCGAGGAAATCAATTATCGAAAAACGCAAAGAAGACCATGAGCGCCAGATATTGGAGAAGGTTACCTATTTGCTTAGGCGATCTCGTTGTTTTCCATGGAGTCTTTGTTTATGGTTCATATTTTTGTTATTTTAGGAAAAGGAAGAGGAGACAAAGAAATTGAGTATTCAGAAGAAATCTGCAGAAGAAGAAAGGGAGAGGCTTTTGAAGGAACAAAGACTTAGGGAGCAGCAGAGAATACGTCGAGAAATAGAGGAAAAAGAGAAGAAGGAAGCTCAGTCAATGATAGATGAGAATATAAATAGTAAACATACTAAGAAAGGGAAAAAGCACGTCGTTGATGGGGTAAGGAACAGTTATGATTTTTTCAATAATTGACGCTCCATCCTAACTTGCTATATCTGCTCTGTTTTGGGTGTATTTCCTTTGATATGTCTAGTGATTAAATCTGGATGCACTTTTAATTAATAGAATTTTGACAAAATAAATATTACTGTATGGTGTCAGCTCTATATCGATATTTGGTGATTTGTCTCTGGACAGTTGGTAAAGCTGATGCTGTAGAAGGTTGGCAGGTTATGTAGATAAAGAGCAGGATCATGTTTAGTTGGATATTTTGTTTCTTGTAGATCTTTAAACAAACCTTTAGCACACTAACTCTTAAATAGTTTTGTGAACTTAGGTAACTGCCACTATCAATTTGTATTCAGTAGAGTATACAAACATGTACTAGTTGTCTTCACTTGGTATTGCTCCTTAATAAAATCTAATTTCTAGATTTTTGGCTTATATGAGCGTACGTATTAATAGATTTAATGTTCAAACGGCAGGAGTTAACAAAACAAGGTGCCATGGAGCGGGTAATGGAAGAACAACTAAGGCTGCGTAAGGAGATGGAGAGAAAGCTGCTGGTGCTTGCCAAAAAAATGGATCACTTGGAGAGGGCAAAACGGCAGGAGGAAGCACCATTGATAGAGGAAGCTTTCCAGAAACGTCTCGAGGAAGAGAAGATCCTTCATGAGCAAGAGCAGCTGGTTTGTGTTTACTTTCATTTTGTTGCTTACAAATGCTGATAGTTTTACATGCTCTTATTCGTTATTAATTTCCAACTTTTCAAATTGACAGAGAGAGATTGAGCTGAGCAAGCAACACCACGCGGGTGACTTGCAGGAGAAAAATAGGCTTTCTCGACTGTTGGA
This sequence comes from Poa pratensis, assembly GCA_947311845.1. Taxonomy (NCBI): domain Eukaryota; kingdom Viridiplantae; phylum Streptophyta; class Magnoliopsida; order Poales; family Poaceae; genus Poa; species Poa pratensis. The sequence goes on along the minus strand of CAMZMU010000106.1, from coordinate 31,414,836 downwards.
GCATAAGGTATGTATGCTACTTGCAACTGCATTCTACTTATGTAGTGCTGTTGATTGCGTCCATCTTGTGTCGGAGAACACTATGATCTATTTCATCATGTTTTTCTTGTAATAAGCTTTTCTGTTGTTTTTGTTTTATTTGTATGATATAATTGCTGGTCTACTGCTTGTTGGGTTACCACCGCATAGAAAGATCCAGATTTGTCACGTTTACTAGAATGTATTTGTTTTTCGTTTTGTCAACTTAAGATTTTTTCAGCATGTAAATGTTTTCCTTCTTAGAAGACTACCTTCACTTCATTAATCTTTGCTGTTTCAGAATGCTTTCCAGGAAAGAATTGTGCAACGTCGTGAATCCGAGTTTAGTAGTCTAAGGAAAGAGAGGGATGAAAGGATCGATCAGTTAATATCTTCAAGAAAGCGTGAAAGAGAAACTGTACGGAAATTGATGTATTATCTGAACCTGGAGGAACAGCGGATCCAAAGGCATCGTGAGGAAGAGGAGGCTAGAAAACGTGAAAGTAAGTGTATTCTTGAACTAACTTTACTATTTGCTTTACTTGCCGAGAGCGGCATTAGAACTATATTATTGTTGTTGTTGGTAACTTGAATACTTAAAATTGGCAACTCAATAATTGTTCTTGCGACTTCCTTGATTTCCCAACTTATATTACTTCAGATAAGTTCTTGTTTTAGCAGGACTAGATAGAATGCTACATGTTGATCTATTCTGAGTTATCCCATGATTGATGTTCGTGCTGCTTTGAATTATCATTATTAACTTAGATGATCGACTGCATTTACAGTATTTGATTTCTTGTACTTGCACAGTGTATAACTTAACATAAGTCTTACTAGTCGTTGCTTTGTTGCTAATTTGCTATTCTGCAATGTTGTCATCTGGAAGCAAGGAAAAAATGTTGTACCTGATCAAATATTGTTTGTTTGATTTGCAGATGAAGAGAAGAGGAAGAGGGAGGAAGCAGAGAGGAAAGCCAAGCTTGACGCCATTGCTGCTAAGCAGGCGCAGAGGGAAAGGGAGATGGAAGAGAAGGCGCAGAGGGAAAGGGAGGCTCTCTTGAGAGGAGCGGAGAGGGAGCCTGTGCGCGCACATGATGCTGCTGCTCATGCTGTTGCACCGCCAGCTCCTGAACCAGCAGCTGCAGCTCCAGCTGCTGCGGCAGCGGCTGCTGCTCCTGCTGCTGCACCTAGCAAGTATGTCCCCAAGTTCCGCGCCAGCCAGAGGCCAGCAGCTGCACCTGAAGCAGACCGGTGGGGCTCTCGCCCTGATGCGCGCCCCCTACGCCAGGAAGCTCCTCCTGCCCGCCAAGAGGCACCCTCTTCCCGCCTTCCTGCACGCCAAGAGGCGCCTCCGCCCGCCCCCAGGACGGTGCTCCGACTGCTCCTTCAACTGACCGCTGGCGTCCTGGTGGTGCTAGGCCTTCTGCAAATTCTTCATCCACTCCGTCCTCCACCCCTTGGAGGCGTAGCTGAGGGCTGTCTGCACTCAAATGTGCTCAGCCAGGCAGGTTGAAATTTTTGCCCTTCGCACACAATGTCTGCCTCTGATATCTGCAAGCATGGTTACCTGAATTTGTTTGTTGCGCATCAAATGTTCCTAAATTTTTCGAAGCAAGACTTGTGTTAGGCCCTAGATTTCGAATTCTTGTTTGATCTTTTGAGAGTTGCAGTACTCCATATATAAGGTGTTTCTATTTGTTATTGTACTTCAAATCATGCTGTTAGTATTATCCCTAATATTTGTTTAGTACTATGAAGCTTTGTTTACTGAAGATAACATAATTTGTTCTTCACCTGTCTTCTCCTACGAATCTTGATAGTCTAGACAGCAAAATGTAATACACCTTCTGCAATCTAGTGTAAGAAAACCAGCTTCCAGATTGCATAACGGAGATGTATGGTCGTAACTCTTTAAAGAAGGATGAATGCCTGAATGGTCGCCTGTTCTCTCACTTCCCGTCTGTTGGGTGAAGCAGCTCATGATCCGTTAGCTGATGCTTGCAAGATATTTGTTTTGTTCTGTTATCTGTTTGCTGGATTTGTTTTTCTTACTAACCGAAAAACAAAGAGCTCGAGTGGAGTGGCACTAGCATCTCTTGTTGATCGGTGGCGTGAGGGAGGCCATGGTGCGGTTTGGCGTGGTATCCCAGCCTCCCTGGTTCCGGCACCGTACTTTATGCTCATACGGGACGGCCGGTTCGTCATTCTTTGACACTTGGACGCGGGATATGTTTGCCATGCCGTCATCTGCGCATAGGGGTTGATTTTTTAAAGCGCATTTCTGACACTAAATGAATTTTCACCTTTTGCACCATAGAAACAACACATTGTAGTCACGAAAACGAGCCGGTCAAAAGGTCCGGTGTCATTTTTATGGATTTCTCGAGCGATAATAATTATTCAGAAGCTACCGAGGTTGTTATATTATCCATGTTGGAGATGTTTTCCGATGTACTCAGGGGAGCGCAGGGGACGTTTTCTACCCGCATAATCAATTGTCTTGAAGCTAGCTCCTGTTGCAAATACCATCAAACCTCTCGCTCTCCAGTTTGTGAGGTAGAAATTGAACAAGAAAAAACGACATTACAAACAAATAATCAGACAAATTTGCTCTACACACCAACCGATCACGAAGATCTTCTCTGCTTCTTCATCCAACTCCGGCTCGCATGGTTCATGGCTGTCCCTGTCTTTGCATGTCTGACACTGACAACACCGGCGCGCTCCCGAGTCTGGCAAGCTCCGCAAGGCGTGCCGCCTACCTCGACTACCCCAACTCCAGCAATATCTACCTCAACTTTATCACTTCGGTGCCCTCTCCAGTTCGTGACTTTGGCTTCTGCTCAAGACCGTTCGCAATGCTCCATCTGTTTGTGTCACCGATTCAACTGCGCGGGGGGGGGGGGGGGGGGGGGGGTAGAGTATATTATGTTTAGGTATATTTGGTAGTTTAGAATTGTAACCAAGTCTATCTCTACTAGTTTTAGTGTATACATCCCACCGTTTATATACAGCCCACCATGGCTCAATATTCAATCAAGCAATACAATCGATATTTCACAATCTTTCAAAAAAATAATATAAGTAGTGTATAAAAAACAACATTAAAAAGTTGCATTCAATACAAAAAATAATTTATTTTTAAAGAACCTATCATTATTCCTCGTTTCTGCACACAGAAGTACATTTGAAAATGATAATTATTATCAGTATAATTTAGCATTCAGAACAACATAATGATTGTTCTAGGTGACTAATTCCAAAAAATTGAAGAAAAAAGTGATATCATTCATACTACATGAAACTTTGCTCAAATTTTAGATGATCTCTTTCTCTATGAAGAATGAAACAGTTTCTGATAAAATATCACTGCCAAGATTTCTTTCATTAATTCAACCTCCAAATGTTCTTTTACCACACAAAAATATTGATATTCAAGGCAGCTATAAATCATCATGTTTTGTTGTGATTTTGTACAGTATTGCAGGTTTAATACTACACTTATCATGGGTTACATTATTCCACAACGTTCATATCGCCCAGATCACCTTAATGATCTTCGCGCAATCGACGTCCGCAATAAGAGATTTACATAGAATATGTTTACTCCAAGTATCGGGATGCTGTTCTGCTAGTTTCTTAACCAACTCTGCTTCCAACCAAAAGCACTTGGCAAGTTGGCATGTGAGCATTAATTAGAGCATGCTTCATATCTTCATTTCTGTAGGGCCGCTAACTAGCTAAGTGAGCACATGCGTGAGTGTCGAAACTTGATCAAAAGAACAGAAACAAAAGACATACTTTCTACTCTCCTTTTTTTTGTCTCTCGGTCTCATCTTTCTACCAGTTCAGCAACCATGCACTGTATCGATGCTTTACGGCTCCATTCATCACCGGTAACTACTTTTTTTTTTTTTGCGAGTACAAGGGGCTGAATGAAAGTCCAGCAATTACAGAGAGGTCCACAGAAAGAAAGAAATTACAACCCGACCCCTACTGCAGCTCGACTTCGCCTTCGTCCTCGACGCCGTCGGTGGCGCGCCGCCGCTCCTGCTCTCCACGCCTTGGATCAAGAGCACCCCCGAGCGGACGGGAAGTCGCCGATCGCCGGCCGCAAAGGACCTACGCCAGCGGACGTCGCCGTCGTCGAACCAGACTTCAACAGCCACCTGCACGAGAATCGTCGACGCCGGATCCGCCGTCTCGCGGCATCCGACGAAGGGGGAGCCGCGCACGGCAGCTCCGCAGAGCTGCGAGCACGGATGCGGCAGAGGAGCAACGCCAGAGCTCCGAGGAGTGCCGCCGCCGCGGAGGAAGACCTCCACCTGCAAAAGAGCCACCGGGGTCGCCTCCTCCTCCATGGCGACACCTGCAGCGACACAACGCACACCTACAGTACCTATATACACGGATCCGGCGATTCCCCGTCCTCCCGCCGCCGGAGCGGCGCCGGAGGGCGGGGAATCGACCGGATCTACGGCGAGGCTGTGGTGCGAGCTGCTGATTCCAAAAGATCGCCCTCCTGCTACAGTAGACGGGGAGGAAGACGCTCCAAGGTGCGAATATCACCGGTAACTACTTATCTGGCCACGATCACTACGGCTTTATTCTCAAAGTCATCTCCATGTCTAATTCCCATTTTATTCTTCCTCTCAGTGATACTTTAATTTGGTGCATATTAATTACTTCCCCTGCTTGCGTTCTCACGTGCCGATCTTCTCAGTGATCGCCACTCATTCTGTGGAGTAACCCTCGGCCCGCAGCACCGGTTGAACCACAACTGTACATTAGGTGTGAGAACAATATAGCTCATTCTGTGGAGTTTCCTTCTGGAAGATGGAAATAAAGGATAGATGATTATCGTCCATGCTAGCTATCCGATGAGAACAATATAGCTCATCAACCATGCATCGATGCTCTACGCCTCCATTCTTCATCACCGGTCACTAAGTACTTAACTGGTCACCATCACCACGACTTTATTCTGTTTTGCCCAGGAGGCATCTCTCCATGTCTTATTCCCATGTTATTCTTCCTCTCAGTGATACTTCACTTGGTGCATATATATTACTCCTCCGGCCTGCGTTCTAGCTCACGGCCTGGTCTTCTCAGTGATCGCCACTGATACTAAGCAGTAACCCTCGGCCCGCAGCACCGACCTGAACCGCAACTAGAGCTTCCTTCTGGGCGAATGTGGGGGAGACTGACGGTCCCCGGCCGCAGGGGCGGGAAGCTGGCCTCCGTGTGTCCGGCCCCCCAGATGGCAGTTCCCTCCTCGCTCGTCGTCCCCTCCTCGCTCGTCGAGATCACCCCATTCTCCTCGTCGCTGACGAGGTCGAGGCCAGCAACCCGCGTGTCGCCTACCTCTGGACGTATGCATGCCCTCTTCTACAAACTATCTTTCTTTCTATCACTTCCCTTCCATTCTCTAGCTGCACTACGGAGGGAGTAGATTACTAGGGTTTCTTCTGTTTCATGCTTGACCCAATGAAAGAATCAATGGGTGTCCAGGTCGCTTCTACGCCTTGGAGAAGGCTCACTACCTCGACCCGACGTCCACTGGACGGGGTGTGCGTCTGTTCAAGACTCTGCTCCTGCAGAGGGTCGAGACGGTATGTCTACTGTCCAGTACTGCAAGTGCCATGTTAAAATGTAGACTGTAGTACTTTGACCTTCTTAGCTACTTGTTTCGTTAGGAAGAGGCCTCCACGCTCAATGGAAGGGCGGAAAATACCGATGCCGGGAGATGCAGAGCTTCTATAAGAACTACTACGAGAAGCACATCCGAGATGCCGCTGCTACTGATAATGCTGACCGGTGACTTAGCAAAGCATTTCCCCCCTTCTTTTCGTGTTGTCTGTCCACATGCTTTACTAATTGCTCAATCCGCTTGTCTAATTGCTCAGTGCTCAGCTCAGGAAGGCTTACCAAACCGCAGCCGTCTTGTTTGCGGTCCTGGAGGGTAAGCTCCAGAAACAAACGAGACTTTTGTTTTCTGAGTTTAGGGTTATAGCTTGTTCGACATCGCATGCGGCATTCCTTTACTTTTGTCACGATGCAGTCATTATGTTTTGTAAACTGTAACGTCCTAATTAATATTTTCCCAGTTTTAGAATGTTTAAATAAATTAGTTATTGCATAATTATTTTTTCCTTGTTTTGACATGACTGAGTTTCCTAGGGAATTTAAAACTTTTCCGAGTTGAGTTAAAATTTGCGCAGCCATGTTCAACAATATTGAAAAGGAGTGGATTAATATGACTATCCACAAATAAAAGCAATGGTTTGGAAAATATTCAATTTGGTGTTTGCATGCTTGTAATTTGCATTGACTTTTAGGAATATTAAAAAGATTTTCAAATTCAAATAGAATCAACAGAGAGAAGATAATATAACTTCTTTAAAATTTGGATGAGAAATAATTTAAATCTAATATTTAAATTATATTTGGCATTTTCGAAAAATTGTTGGAATATTAAACTCTAAAGAATCTTTTGGGGAATTTATAAGTAGGGCTATAAAAATAGAAATAATTTCATAACTTAATTTTGATCTAGAAACCAAGATAGTAGAATCTATTTGGATATTTGAATTTATTAATTTTTCTCGTAATTTTCCGTACATACTCACTGCATGTTATTTCATGGCCCGACCTTCTCAGTGACCGCCACCAATCGACCCTATGAAGTACCACTCGGCCCGCAACACCAACCTGAACCACAGCTAGAGATTCCTTCGAGGCGGATGGGCGTGAGACTGGCGGGCCTATGTGGCAGGGGCTGGGAGCCGGCCTCCGCGTCGGCGGGTCCCCAGATGGCGGGGAACCTCGGCGAGTTCATCATTGATAGGGAGTTTGCCCCTATCCTCCATGTCGCCGACGAGGTCGAGCAAAGCAACACACGCGTTGCCTTCCTCTGTACGCATGCCCTCCTACTATCTATCTATCTATCTATCTATCTATCTATCTATCTATCTATCTTTTAGAATAACATCTATCTATTTATTTATCTATCTATTACCAAGGCAGGCTCTTACTACTACCTTTTCTTTCTAAACCGCCGGCAAGACGCTTACCGCTTCATTGATATAAAAGAAAATAATTGGCCATTTTATAAGGGGCTTTTAGTACTACTGCTTACCACCAGGAACTCTTCTGTTACCTCACGCAATGAATGGATGCATGTCCAGGTCGCTTACACGCCTTCGAGAAGGCCCACCGCCTTGACCCGATGTCCACCAGACAGGGTGTCCTTGTGTTAAAGACCACGCTCCTGCAGAGGATCAAGAGGGTATGTATGCATGACCACGCAATGCCATGTTAAGCGGTACTTATATGTTTGACCTTGTTACTTAGCTACCTCTCTTCCGCTAGGAAAACGACCCTACACTCAAGGGAAGGGCGAAGCGGAGCGATGTGCGGGAGATGCAGAGCTTCTATGAGAACTACTACACACAGCACATCCGAAATGCCACTTCTCATAATGCTGACCGGTGACTAATTGCTTAATTCGTTTTTTGTTTCCGTATGTCTGTCTGTCCACATGCCTTGCTGCTGACTAATTGCTTATTCGCTTGTCCGATTGCTCAGTGCTCAGCTCACCAAGGCATACCAAACCGCAGCCGTCTTGTTTGAGGTCCTGACGGGTAAGCTCTGGAAACAAACGAGCCTTGTTTTGAGTCTAGGCTTCTAGCTTGTTCGGCATCGCATGCGGCATTCTCTTACTTTTGTCACGATGCAATTGTTATATTTCTGCTGTAACGTCCCAATATTTTGTGGGCGCTGCATTCTCTTAATGTGGCTATCCAAAAACCTAAGCACAATGGTTATTCAATTTGGTGTTTGCATGCTTCTAATTTGCATTTTTTGACTTTCAGGAATACTAAAAACAATTTCCAATTCAAATAAAATCAGCAGAGAGAACATAACGTAACTTCTTCAAAACTGGAGTGGGAAATAATTTATATATTATTTAAATTATTTTGTCATTTTTAAATAATTTTTGGAATATTTAACCCCTAAAGTAGGAACAAGTATTCACAAAGTGTTTGAAAATAAAATCTGCTTCCCGCCAAAATATCCATAGCCTTCCCTTGTGAGCCTTTATGCATGTTGAGATAGGCTAATTTTCACGTGTAACGTGTTATGTGCAGATATCGAATTGAAGATTGGTGCTTACTAGGGACGTGAGTCTACACTCAACTAGCTCGTGGCATTGATGGAACTCCAAGTTATTTTATTTCGTTTTTCCGTTGAAATTTGAGCTAGCCCTTGGCTATGCAAGTTGTAATAATTATACTTAATGACTTGTGTTTTACATGATATATTTCCATCGTACTACATGTGTGCTTTCTGGTAAATGCATCGGTCCCTTTTAAGGCTTCAGAGCATCTCTTCTTTCCGAGTTGGTATGTCGTGAATCTTTTCAATGTTATTTTATTATTGTATGCTGCCAAACTTTTGAATGTCTTTTTGTTATTACACCATCAAATCTTTTTCTTTAATCTGGATTTTCTTTGGACATAACTAGTCTTGGACCTTTAGGGGCATCTATACCACAATATGCTACCATGGGTGGTGAATTTTATATGAATAGGCGGCAAAGGGGTGATTTCATATGCTTCCCAATAAGTGAAAGATCTATACAACCTTATGAAGAATGAGTTCCTCCGGATCTCGCATCAAAAGTACTGTAGCTGCTTTCCAAGATTTCCACGGTTGGAGGAAGGATTTCAGCGGCCTCTCCAGTTATCGAAGTACCAATCTTGACACTGTTGATGTTTCTGCGTTGGTTCATGAGATGGCGGTGCAACAGCGGGAGCAACAACATTAGGTGCACGCACGGGGTCGGCTCCTCTCAAGGGAGCCTCCCTTTCCCTCTGCTCCTTCTCTTCCATCACCGCTCGCTGCTTTTTGAAATAACACCAATCGACGACTAAAAAATGAATGGATGCTATTTCTGAGAGTTGTTAGCATAAAACCACGACATTGACGCTTCAATTGCGAAAAACCGCGACAATGCTGTGGGATCACGGAAAACCGCAACTTTGGTGGCCTGGGTTCGCAATGTACACACATTTTTCGTTAAACACGAATTGATAGGCAATCTGACGCGTGGGGCCCAACTATCGGACTGATGTGGCAAGCTGGCTGGGCAGCAGTTGACGCTCGTTGGTTCGCCGTTAACGGTGAAGGCGGGCCCACCTGTCAGAAATGCAGGACCCACCTGTCATGCCAATTAAAAATATTATACCCAATTTTTTTTAAAGGCAAAAACGAGAGCAGCAGCAGGCCGGCGGCCGGCGCGAGTGCGCCCGTCCTCGACCGAGACGCACGCAGGCGCAGCTAGCTAGCTAGCCCGGCCGGCGAGCGCGCATGCACGTGCAGCTTGCTAGCTAGCTAGCTAGCACGCCTCTCCGCCGGAGTCTCCGCGTCGAGCTCGGCGACGTCGCGGCCTTCGTCGTCGCCGCGAACCTCATTCTCGAGAGCGTCATCGGCACGGACGCGATGGCGCGCACTCCATCACCGACCGGGCGAGCACAGCCCTCCCCCCACCTACCGCGACGTCGCCGCCATGCTCGCCTCCATGGCCGCCGCCCTGCCTCTCGGGCCGCCGCCACCCAGAACGGCACATGGGCGCCGCAGCTCCGCACCACGACGGAGAGAACGAGCAGTGGCTCGTCGGGGTGCTCCTCCATCCCGTGGTGGCTCGACGCGGCTGGGAGCACGACGGCGCGGACGAGCACGGCGGCGGCGAGGTAGAGGACTCCGGTGCGGACGAGCCCGCATGCCTACACCGCAGCAGCCACGGCGCCCGCCTATGGACTCCGGCTGGCCTGCGCGGACGAGCCCCTCTCTCTCCATCGGCGTCCGTCGGCGGCCATCAGGCGCAGGGGCCGTGTGCTGCCCCCCGCAGCCGTCGGCGGCGGCCGCGGCGTAGAGGAGGTACCGGCGGCGAGCAGGGGGCTGCGGTGGTGGGGTGGGGTACCGGGGACGGCGGTGGGGTGGGGTACCGGCAGCTAGCAGAGGCTCTGGTGGTGGACTGGGGAAGAAGGGATTTTCCCCAGATATTTCCTTTTTTTTATTCGATGACAAGTGGGACCCACTGCAAATATGCAAATTGGTCCTGACAGGTGGAGACTTCCCATGCCACACCAGATTTTGTGTGGGCCCCACACGTTCTGACAGGTGGGCCCGCCCTCCCCGTAACGGCGACCCAACGGGCGTCAACTGCCTCCCGGTAAACTTGCCACGTCGGCCCGACATGTGGGACCCCCTAGTCAGTATCGGTGTCAATTCACGTTTAGAGATGAATGTTTGAAAATTGCGAACGCTTACCACCAGAGTTGCGGTTATACGCGATCCCACACCATTGTCGCGGTTTTTCGCAATTGAAGCGCCAAAGTCGCGGTTTTATGCTAACAACTCTATTTCTCACAAGGCCCCCCACTTGTTAGGGAAAATTGCTTTACGTGGACTGGTCCCAAAGAAAAATAAAAGTCACCCATGGAGGTTGTCTTCTTGATCCCGTCACGATTCAACCCTGCTCCCTTTTCCTGTGTATGCTCGCCAATAAGGGTTGTATAGCGGCGCCAACCCTTATTAGAAAAAAATAATTATGCAATAACTAAAAAAAAAAGAGGATTTGAGCTCCGGAGTAGTAGTTTGTCGGGAACACGGGTTGCATGACATGCACGACGGTCAGAAGTCACCACGCTGAAAACATTACTATACTCGCACGTGAATTGAGCTCGCACCGGAAGTAGACTTGACGATCAGAGGACCACAGACACCATGGGGTTCGACAGCCATCCCAAGAAGTCACGCTGTGATGAGGTGAGGTTATGTTGGTTTAACTGTGGTTCTTTCTCGCTGTCGAGTACACCACCGAAGACCACGATGGAGGAACGGACGCGTCCGCACTGGTTGGGCGGTGGGGTTGATCAGATGAGGTGGTGGTGTCGGGTGACAAGGAAAGAGACGACCTCCTTTTTGGCTATTTTGACGTTTTAAATACGACTGACAAGTAGGACCTACTCCATGCCATCAGATTTGGTTGGTCCCAGTGTTACATCGAGCTCAATACTATTTTCCTAGTTTTGCAATGTTAAACCAAATGAATTTAAATCAATACTATTCACCTTGTTTTGACATGATTTAATTTTCTCGGGAATTTAAAACTTTTCCGCACTTGAGTTAAAAATTTCCTAACCTTGTTCAACAACATAAAAAAAGGAGTGGATTAATATGACTATACAAAAATAAAATAAATGGACGGGAAAATGTTCCATTTGGTGTTTTCAAGATTGTAGAATATTAAGAATGATTTCCAATTCAAATTAATCTACAGAGAAAAGGTAATACAACTTCTTCAAAATATGGACCGGAAACAATTTATCTAATATTTCAATTCTTTTTGTTGTTTTAGATAAAAACAGAATCGACGGGGGTTCAGATCCTCGTCAAGCAGTGCTGCTAAGATATAAGCACTTATCTGTCCTACGAGGAAAGAAAACATCTTTGCTTTGCTAATCACACCTCCAGCACCGACAATGCCCTAATATGTGTTTCTATCACTTAGGATATTATATGCTAGCTCGGAAATAAGTATACACAAAACAGGGCATCTATCTAAGGCATCCACGACACCTTGTCGTGTTTGTATGAATTTGAGGGAAATCAGTTTTGACTAGTAGGTGCAGATACACCCACTATCAGAAAAATGTATTTTAAAATGTCAAGAAATTTCAATCGAAATTTTGGGTGTACATACGGACATTTTTATATCAGTACAAAAAAGAACACTTTTTGTTGGCTGTGTAAAAAAGATGAATTTCAGTGCTACAAAATTACTTTCACGAGACATTTATTGTCTTTTTATGCATATCAAGAAAAATATTATTTTTTGACGAAACTTTTTGTGCAGATATAGAATGTCCTGATGTAAAACCAAATTATTGCTTAGAAATTTTGTATAGTTTGAAATGTATTTAAAATACATTTTCATAACGGGTGCATCTAGTCCTATGAGTCAAACCATCATGTCGCATATACTCATATACTCTGTATTATATTGTCTATATTTTCTTCTTGTGTCATCACGTACTTGCATTTTGACTCTCTCTCTCTCTCTCTCTCTCTCTCTCTCTCTCTCTCTCTCTCTCTCTGCGCCAAAGGGGTGGTTTCCTAAGCTTCCCAAGACGTGAAAGATCTACACAACCTTATGAAGAACGAGTTCTCCTTCCTCTGGATCTCGCATGAAAGTACAGCCGCTGCTTTCCAAGACTTTCACGATTGGAAGTTTAAGAAAACGATTTCCACGATTGGAGGAAAGCTTTCAGCGGCCTCTTCAGTTCCAGAAATTTTGTTACCGAAGTACCAATCTTCATTGGACACGACATTCTAGCTGATAAAATACTGTTGTTTGATTTGCAGATGGAGAGAGGAGGAAGAGGGAGGAAGCAGAGAGGATAGCCAAGCTTGACTCAATTGCAGCTAAGAGGACTAGATGGAAAGGGAGAGATGGAAGAGAAGGCGCAGTTAGGTCATGTACAATGCGGTGACGTCAGTCTTCTCTTAGCGTTGACACGTAAGATATTTGTCTAGTTGACGGAGAGAGAATGAAGAAAGGGGAGACTGTCTTCCCTTAGCTAAGAGAAGGCTAATTTCACCATTGTACCATTTGTCTTCTCTTAAAAATATAATTTCCTACTAAAATATAATTAATTTACATTAATTGCTAGGGATGGCAGTAAGAGATAATGCATTGTACAATTTATAATTTTATCTTCTCGGATGGCTAAGAGAAGGCGCGCCTTCTCTACCATTGTACATGCCCTTAGAAAGAGAGGCTCTCTTGAGAGGAGCGGACCACGTGCGAGCACATGATGCTGCTGCATTCCGCGTTGCTAACTTGCTATAGATCAATCAAAGGATTTGTGCGTGGTCTGTCTTTTCCTACAAATCTTGAATACTCCAGCTAAATCTAACATACCCTCTGCAATGTACCTGCTGCCGGCCAGTATCAAAGGCATGTCATGTTAGAAGTGATGTATGGTCGGCTGTTCTTTCATTTCCCCTCTGTCGTGTGTGTGATATTATAGCTAAGTATCCCATTCATCAGCATATGTACAACTGATGAATATCTCATGGTGCACATAGAAGAAGAAAGAAAGAATCACATGATCTAGTTACAACGAGGCCATGGTCGATCGAGAGCCGAGCTCACATTCATAATAGCTTGCCCTCCCCTCCCAGCCTCCTGGTTCCAGCGCTGCTGGACCGTGCCGTACGCTCCAGAGAGCTTGACGCCAGGATTTTGATGAGGGATATAATAAAAAAATTATGTACCAAAATTAAAGAAAATATCAAAACAAAACTCTACTCTCTAGCTAGCTTGGAAGGAAACGGATGGAGTCGATGAGGTGGACGAGCACCAAAGGAAAGAACATACTTTCTCTCCTCTCCTCCTTTTCCTCCCATCCTTTCTACCAGCTCAGCACCCATGCATGCACCGTGCACCGATGCTTTACGCCTCCACTCATCACCGGCCACTTCTTAACTGGTGTTATATAGACACGATTACCACGACTTTATTCCATTTGCCCAAAAGGCTTCTCCACATTCCATTCCCATTTCATTCGTCTTCTCAGTGTTACTTTACTTACTGCATAATACCTATCCTTTCTTTTTTCCGCGGTCTGATCTTCCCCGTCCAATCTTACCTTGAAATTCCCGTCTACCCTTCGTTGGGTTCACTAGTAGAAAACTGGTCTATGGTCCCGGTTCGGTTGGGCCATCCGTCCCGGTTCCCGAACCGAGACTAGCCAATCGGGACGAATGCTAGTCCCGGTTCAGCCACGAACCGGGACCAATGGGGCTCCACGTGGCCAGCTCTGGCTGGGCGTGGGGGGGCACGAACCGGGACCAATGATTTTTTTTTGTATTTAGGTTTAGGGTCTCCCTCTCGCCGGTGACCCCTCTCGCCGGTGCCCCCTCTCCCTCTCGCCGGTGCCCCCTCTCGCCGGTGCCCCCTCTCCTCTCGCCTCTCGCCGGTGCCCCTCTCCCTCTCGCCGGTGCCTCCGTCGTCTCCCCCTTCTTCGCATCGCCGACGTGCTCTCCATCGTTTCCGTACGCATATTATACGCTCTACTATATACACAGTACACGTTGATGCATATATAATTAATATTCGATCTCTTGCGAGAATACAACTATTTAATTACATGGAGATAGATCACATATGTAGTTCATCGTCCGAAGCATAATGTTCTCCCCTTTCATCGATGACCTCCCTAAGCAGAAATCCCGCCAATTCCTCTTGAATTGCTCTACGCGCAGTTCTGGGTCGATCTTCTCCCGCATTTTGCTCAAAGAAGTTGTTCTCCGCTCAGTGGTCAACTCGCGAATGAACTCGCAAACGTAGAATCCACATAAATTACTCCCCGGTGGCTGCTGCGGACTTTTCACCGATTTATAAGTTAGCTCATCTTTGAATGGACCTTCTACATTCTGTTTGAATTGTCCAACACCTGCTTTGGCAAAAAAATGAACAAAGGAGTTATTAATTACTTGACATCAGGAACGAACGAAAGAGGCGATATAATGCGATAATGATTGAAATTACTTGTTGAGCATTTCTTTCATGTCCACAACGCTTGGTCCCAACTTAATGAGTCGTGGACTTCAACTATGGACTTGTCAGGTTGAATGCTTAGCAGAATCCAGTGGAACCTGCGGACGTTTACATAAAGCAGACATGCATAGCTCATCAATTACACTTAACATCGAGAAAGCCAAATAAAAATATGTACAAGACAGAAACACTCACTGAAGTTGTAAGGAAATAGTATTTCCGTACAGAAGTTTGCATGTTAAAAAGGTGGTCAGGTCATGCTCCACGTCTTTGGGGTGATTGACTAACGTATGTTCATTCACGATATATGGGTCAACGAACCCAACCTCAAAATTTAGATCTTTTGCATTCCATCATCTTCATTCTGCATAATAGCGTACAAAAGGATATATATAGTCAGGATAATATAATACAGGCAATGAACGAGCTGAGCTAGAGACTTAATTACGAAAATAAATCACTTACAGACAATAGCAAGAGGATAGATTTGTCGAGGCGCGCTTTTGAATAACTGAACAGTTCAGTCAGTTGAACCTGTATACTGTAACGTTTGAAGAAATGCTCCACTCTAACGTCCAGCAACCACTCTTTCGCGTCCTTCTTTGATGTGTGCACCAGGTACCAGTATGCAGATTTCGCATATGTGTTGATAGACCGTGAGCTCCTCATTACTGACCATAGCTCCCCTTGACATATTTCCGTGCCATCTCTAACATTGGCTGTTCTTCATAGCCTAAAAGTTGACCAAGGTCATACCCAAGGCGGTAGCCTTTCCTTGGCCTGCGATACAGTGACACCAAGTTCTTAGCAGCAGCTATGGCTCTGGGGTCCAATAATTCCAGGTCCTTATCCATAGCGACTCTGAAGTCCTTGTCGACATCGGAACACACTATGAGCGGGGGGACCGATTGATTTTTCTGCTGTCCGAGCTGGGCAATTTGTTTCCCGCTTTTTGCACTTCTTCCTTGTTCTGCTCAGACTGGGCACGTGCTAGCTTAGTAAGTTCACGACCATAGTCAGATGCAGATTCATCGATATCTGGGATGGCTGCTCAAGGAAGGACTTTCTCCACTTTTTGGATTTTTCATCGTATACCGGCTTCTGCTCGGGCTTTTTTGGTGCAAAAAAAGCCTTATTGTAGGCAGCCACCTCCGCGGCGTTTTCCGCTACAGTCCTGTCATAAGGTCTAATGGGAAGATTCTTATGAGGTACTGTTGGGAGGGGCGACCTTTTACGTTTCGGTGATCGCTTACCCCTCATAGTACGAGCGGTGGGCGGAACGGCTGACGCGGCGGCGGAGACGGCTGCGCTGGAGACTGGTGAGGCGGTGAAGAGGACTGTTGCGCTGGAGAATGCTGAGGCGGTGAAGAGGACTGTTGCGCTGGAGACTGGTGAGGAGTCGATGGCCTTGGCTGCCAGTTCGGAAGCACGATGAATTCCTTTGGCCATAGAATGGTCGCTTTCTTGGCTTCTCCAAGTTCAAGCACCTCCCCATCTTCACCTGCAGGGTGTTGCAGCTTCAGCTCCTCATAATCTTTCATCACTTCATCCACCGCGACAACAGCGTAGCCATTTGGAACCGGAGAGAAATGGTAAGTTGGATTAGGTCCAATTGGTACGACATAGCCGACCGCCACCTTCACGGTTAAGTTAAAAACTTTCACATGCATCTCACAAGGTGTGCTCTCCGTGATATCATCCACTGGGTAGCGACGAAGTGGAGCCACTGCATCATCATTACCATCCTGGAGCTCCGTGGAAGCCACGCTGCTTTTCCGATTCGATGGGCCGGTACCATCGCATGCAGCTTCTACCATGTGCCGTTGAGATTGGCCGCTAGTACCTTGCTGGCTAAGCACGGCAATTTGTTCCTTCTGCGCTTTAATTCTTCTTCTATATTACAGCCGGTCTGCAGCAGCGCGTGCTTCCATTGCCTCCCTTTCCTTTCTCCTCTGATGGCTTCTATCAGGAAATTTCTTCCTGTGCTCGGGAATCGCAATTGTCTTGGGCTTGGAGCCAGGTACGCCTCGTAACCGTCCGTCGTGTTCCTTATTCCCAAGGGCGCGTGTGAGCTCGTCATCCTCTCTATCGGGAATGAACCGTCCCTCTGCAACATCCTTTACTGCATTTCTAATTTCTTGGATGGGTAGTAGGGGATTATCTTTGTGTCTTCTGTTATATATGCACTTCCCTTCTGCGTCCAACGTGCCCCCATGCCCGTAAAACCAATTTCTTGCCCGTTCGATCCACTTGAGTGGCTCTGGAGTGATCCCATTAGCCAGCAGGTCCGCCTCAAGTTTCTCCCACTTAGGCATGCTAAAAGCGTAGCCACCAGCCCCATAGTATGGTGGTAGATCTTTTAGAGCAGCATTTGCCTTATTTTTTGCAGACTTTTCCAGAGCTTCCTCTGATTTCTTGTACGCCACAAATTCTTCCCAGTAGTCCTTTATCTTCTCATACCCTTTATCGAAGTCTGGAGTCTTATTTTTCTTGACAAACAGTTTGTTCAATCTTTTCTTCCAGTTCTTGAATAGCTCGGCCATCTTCTTAAGTGCCCAGTCCTTGACTTTTTGCTCCATGATTTTCCGGGCAATCTTTTCTGCCTCATCTGGATCCTCCTCATCTGAATCCACCTCTGGCGCCAGGGTGAAATTAACCATGAGCTTTCTCCAAAGTCTTTCTTTGCCCTCATCGCTGACATATCTTACTCCTCCCTCCTTTGGCCGATGCCATTCTCGAACGGTGATCGGGATGAAGTCCCTAACAAGAACTCCGCATTGCTTTACCATTTTATTTTTAACACCAGGGGGAGCAGTCGGTGTGCCGTCTTCAGCGACTTTTCGATCGTGTACCTTTCTTGGTCGCCCAACTTTTTGGCTGGGCCTCGTTTTGTCCTTACAGAAGATTTGCTCGATCCGGAGGGCTAAAAGAAGAAAGAGCGTTAATATATGTATATAGACACAGAGGCTTAATTAATACAATCTTCGGCTTCATTAATATATGTATATGCACCTCGCCGGAGTTTGCAACATTTAATGTTCCACCGGAGCCTTCGGCTTCTCCTCGTCGGCTTCTCCTCGCGACTTCTCCCCCACCCCAGCCGTCGGGTTCTACCTCACCGGAGTTGTTCAGAAACTGCGAGGTGACATCGCCAACATCTTCCGGCCCGCGGATTATATCCTTGAGGATGTTTTCCTGATTTTCGTCTCGTTCCATAGTTTCTGCAAATTAAGAATAATGCACAAAACTTTAGTTGGGTAACTTGTTCCATATGTCAAGATACATCTACACAATTTTTGACTTGCCCAAAAACCTAAAATAAAATACTCTTTTATTTATTTTCAGAAAATCCCCTTTTCTTAGGTTTACAAAGGAGCTACCTTTTTCATACCTCAGAAAATTCACTAAAAATTAGGGAATGATCCTCATTACTTGTAGAACCCAAATAATTTGGACATTTTTGCCCTTTTGTTTTCAGTACAAAAACTAAGAAAATAAGAAAAGGCCATAAAAAATAATGCAAACACTTGGCAACCATTTTATTCAGTGCCTAGGACCATATGTGCACACACACTAGGGAGATAAGCCACAGGAAAATTCAAATTTAATTAGGACAAGCACAAATTAGAAACTTCACAATTTGATTTTTGTGTGTAACATACACAATATCATCTCATTTGCAAGAACAAATTAGAAACTTCATATGCTGCCTTATAATCTCATTTGCAAGAGCACCTCGGGCGGGGAGCGGCAGAGCACCTCGGGCGGGGATTCTTGGGCGCGACGGCGAACTCGGAGACCCTAAACCCTAAACCATCAAGAAATTAAAGCCATTAAGCTCAAGAACATAAGACTCAAGCTAAAATATACTGAAAAGCATGTATTACCACTTCAAAATCATTTGCAAAGCTAAAATTAAAATTAACATCAATATATAGGAAAACTAAAATTAACATCAATATATAGCAAACTAAAACTACCACTAACAAAACTAATTCTAGCAAATGGCTAACAGAAAATGGCTAACAAAAAATAGCTAAAACCTAGCAACTAACCTAGCAACTAACACTAACAAATGGCTAACAAAAAATCATCTACAACTAACCTAGCAATTTCTATAACCTAACAATTTCTATAACCTAACAATTTCTATATCTAACAAATTTCTAAACATATTAATCATTTTAATCTACAATGCTACAATTAACCTAACAATTAACATATCTAACAAATTATGAATCTACACATTTTAATCTACAATGCTACAATTAACCTAATTAACAATTAATATATCTAACAAATTGACACAATTAACAAATTTCTATAACCTAACAATTAACATATCTAACAAATTATGAATCTACACATTTTAATCTACAATCTACAATCTACAATGCAAAATATCTAACAATTAACATATCTAACAAAAATTAACATATCTAACAAAAATTAACATATCTAACAATTAACATATCTAACAATTAACAAATTTCTATAACCTAACAATTAACATATCTAACAATTAACATATCTAACAAAAATTAAAAAGCACTCACCTTGAGTAGCTACGGCCAGCGGTGGTGGTGGAGCACGCCGGTGTAGGGTGGAGGCGTCTGGACGGCCGGATTAGCCGCGCCGGTGAGCAGGGGCGAGCTTCGAGCCGGCGAGCAAGAGGGAGGCGCGGCGGCGGCTCCGCGGCCGGTCAATCCGCGCGGCGGAGGAGGTGGAGGGCGGGGCCGCGCCAGAGCAGGGTGGCGGCAGAGGTGGAGGGCGGGGCCGCGCCGGAGCAGGGTGGCGGCAGAGGTGGAGGGCGGGGCCGCGCCGGAGATCGAAAATTCGCCGGAGCAGGGCTTCGCCAGAGCGTCGTCTATCGTCGGGGGAACTGCGGCAGAGGTGGAAGAAGAGGAAACGCACGGGCGCATATAAACAAAAGGCCTTTGGTCCCGGTTGTTCTTACCAACCGGGACGAAAGGGTCTTTGGTCCGGTTTGTAAGAACAACCGGGACCAAAGGTCAAATTTTGGGCCGCTTGAAGTTCGCGCAATTTTGGGCCGCTTTTCGTCCCGGTTGGTAAGAACAACCGGGACCAAAGGCCTTTTAAATGGGCTTTTCAATTTTTTTTTGTTTTCTTTTATATAATTTCCAGAAAATGATTTAAACTTGTAAAATCAATAACTTTTAATCTGTTTATCAGAAAATTATGATTAATATATCAAAATGCTAAGAAAAATGAACCCCATCTATTTATATGTCTATTATTATAAATCCAAATAATACAATAATATGTTTATTATTATCAGAAAAATAAGGAATCTGAATATATCATCCATACATCTGTTTGCATCATGTATCAACTGTGCCATTAGCTCATATCTTTTTGCATACTTTATTATTGTCATTTTCAATTTGAATCTCACTAAACATTCAAACTATTAACCATTCTGCCATTTTGAATTAAAAAAATGCATTAACTTTTATCGTTTGCATAACTAACTCAAAACCAGATTACTTATTCAGATGCTAAAGATCATTAGTTGGAAATGCAGAGATAAATAATACATTTTACACGATCGTTGGTGGCTCTAAGTTGACGAGGGAATATCTCCCCGGCAATAGTGCCAGAAACTCTGCTTGTACGTCACACGTCAGTTGGGAACCCCAAGAGGAAGGTATGATGAGTGCAGCGGCAAGTTTTCCCTCAGTATGAAACCAAGGTTTAATCGAACCAGTAGGAAAACGAGGTTTGCTTCGAACGTGTTGGTGAAGGAGTGTAGTGCGGCGCAACACCAGGGATTCCGGTGCCAACGTGGAACCTGCACAACACAATCAAATTACTTTGCCCCAACTTAACAGTGAGGTTGTCAATCTCACCGGCTTGCTGAAAACAAAGGGTTAAACGTATCGTATGGAAAATGATGTTTGTTTGCATAAAACAGTAGAGAACAATGATTGCAGTAGATTGTATTTCAGATGTAAAAGAATGGACCGGGGTCCACAGTTCACTAGTGGTGTCTCTCCAATGAGATAACTAACATGCTGGGTAAACAAATTACAGCTGGGCAATTGACAATTGATAAGTGCATATAACATGCATGTGTGAGCTGTGGTGTCTACTATGAGATTCATTTGGGCATTACGACAAAGTACATAGACCGCTATCCAGCATGCATCTATGCCTAAATAGTCCACTTTCCGGTTAACATCCGTACCCCTTCCAGTATTAAGTTGCAAGCAACAGACAATTGCATTAAGTAATGTGCGTAATGTAAACAATACATTCATCCTTGAATAAAGTATTGCTGTTTTACCCCTAGTGGCAACAACACATCTACAACCTTAGAACTTGCTGTCACTATCCCAGGTTAAATAGAGGTTGAACCCAACTATCATGCATAAATACCCCCTCTTGGAGTTATAAGTATTCACTTGGCCAAGGCTTCAACAAGTAACGGAGAGCATGCAAGATCACAAATGACATAGACATGATAATATAATATTCAGCTCCACATAGGTATCAATATAAGTCAGATCCCAGCAAACACAACATGTAGCATTACAATAAGATGATCTTGATCATGATAGGCAGCTCACAAGATCTAAACGTGATGGCACAAGTGGAGAAGACAACCATCTAGCTACTGCTATGGACCCATAGTCCAAGGATGAACTACTCACGCATCACTCCGGAGGCGGGCATGGCGATGTAGAGCCCTCCGGTGATGATTCCCCTCTCCGTCAGGGTGCCGGGAAGAGCTTCAGAAACCCCCGAGTTAGGGTTGACGACGGCGGCGGCAGCGAATATGTTCTGGATGAAAGGCTCGGTGTTTTAGGGTTTTCACGCCTCGGGGAATAAATAGGCGA